>JABUQX010048386.1:0-5000 GCA_015478945.1 Trachelipus rathkii
CCTAGGGCTTTATTACATCTATGCATTGAATTATCATCAGAATATCCATCAATATCATACCGAAGCACATGCGCTTCATATATATATATATATATATATATATATAAATTATTTGCAGCGATGACTTGAGGTGATTAGTAAACTTACTACCACCCTTCATCATCAGAGGGTGAGTATGTAAGACCATTATATATATATATATATATATATATATATATATATATATATATATATATATATATATATATATATATATATATATATATATATATATATATATATATATATATATATATATATATATATATATATATATATATATATATATATATAATATAAATAATTTTAAAATATTTCACCTCTGTTGATAATTATGAATTTTTAACTCTCTTAAAATTAATTTTTATCTTTACTAACAAATGAAAGTTTTTAAAGATATTTTTAAAACGAAGAAGCTTTTAAAAGTAAAAATAAATATTTAGGAAATAGTCTTGCTTTAAATATATTTTTCTTTTTTCTTTCAGTTATAACGAGACAGAATTTTTCTCTCCATTTCAACTCCTATTTTAAAGGAATATAAATGGCAACTTTGGCAGGTGGAGTCGCTAGATGAAGTTGGTTTCCCACCTAATACGTGTGTGGCTCTCTAGACTATTTATTATAACTTGAGAACATTTTCTTACAGAGAAAAATGATAAAATTAAAAGGAATCAATTGAAAGACCGAAGAGTGAATTTTGTACGAAAGCGTTTGCCATCAAATTGGAAGTCATATTAAAATAATCTTCTAAAAATAGAAACACTAAAGAAGCGTCCAAAAATTTTATGGAGATTTTTTATTTGGATAGGAATGTAGCATTAAAAAGTTAGTTAATTGCACAAACAAAGTGGAGGAGGTTGAATAACCCAACAGAATTGCTTTGAACATCATATGCCACTTGGCTGATTACTTGAACCTCTTGCCAAATGATGAAATGCAATGTATAAATATTAAAGACTAAGACTTGGATATATATATATATATATATATATATATATATATATATATATATATATATATATATATATATATATATATATATATATATATATATATATATATATATATATATATATATACTATATATATATATATATATATATATATATATGTATATATATATATATATATATATGTACTTTATATACTATATATATATATATATATATATATATATAATAATATATATTTAATATATGTATGTATATGTATATATGTAACATATAATATATATAATATATGTATAATATATAACCTGTATGTGTATAATATATATATATATTTTAAACGTGAAATAATAATAATAATAATAATGTGTAATAATGTATAATAATATATATATATATATATATATAATAATAATAATAATAATAATATATATATAATAATAATATAATAATAATATATATATGTAATATATATATAATATAATATAATATATATATATATAATAATAATATAATAATAATATGTATATATAATATATATATATATATATATATGTAATAATATGTAATAATAATAATATATATATATATAACTGCTATATATAATATATATATATATGTAATAATATATGATGCTGTCGTTTTATGACTAAAGGTTCTGACGATGTTTGATTCTGTGTGGGAACGGCAACGGGCTTCATAACTGAAATTGATTGTAAATGCATAGAAATGATAAAAATCCCATCATCTTTAATAAAACATGCCCGTTTGAAAATATATTCAGGAAAATAAACTATGCTAATAAAATAAAAATGCATGATTTTGAATCTTCATTTTTAGTGTCTCGTATCACATGGATTGAAGCAAGAAACAAATTCTTTTAAATCGGTGCTTTATTTTAGAAACAAATTTTTTTAATCGATTAAATACAAATTCTTTTAATCGATTAAATACAAATTCTTTTTAATCGATTATTTTAAAAACATTCGATTACAAGTATTATTTTTAAAAAAGGGTTCTTCATTTTTTAAATATTATCATTTTCCCTTACATATTTTTGACAGTTTACAAGAAGGGTCTCACGTTTAAAATTCAATTTTCTTAAAAAAAATTTCAAATAACCTTCTGATGCTTCCGACGTTCTGATGTAAGCGTTTAAATGTTAGCGATATTTTTTAGTTTCAGATATCAATTTTTAAATTTTATTTTTTTTTTTGAGAAAAATTTCTTTATAATATGTATTTGTTTTCAAAGTTGAAACAATAATATATATATATATATATATATATATATATATATATATATATATATATATATATATATATATATATATATATATATATATATATATATATATATATATATATATATATATATATATATATATATATATATATATATATATATATATATAAAATATATATATATATATATATATATATATATATATATATATATATATATATATATATATACTGCATATACCATATATATATATATATATATATATATATATATATATATATATATATATATATATATATATATATATATATATATATATATATATATATATATATATATATATATCAGAGGCGACTCCTACACTCGTGCTACTCGTGCTTAGCACGAGTTAACATTATAGAAACTATCGATATTTTACCAATTTCATAACTTTACAATAAAATTCTCTTATTTTTTTACGAAAATTATTAAAATGAAAGAAATATTACATAATAAATATAAAAGATTATGCAAAATTGAAACAAAGCAAAAATGGAGGCATCTCTGCTCATAGAGGAGAGCGGGGAACGTCGGACGGTTTCCGAATTCTGAATTTGCAGTACAAAATTTGTTTATAAATAGTGTTTATAATAATATGTTTAAATACTATACATTATAAATATATACTTTTATAACAAATAATATTTAATAAAATAATTAAATTAATTTAAAAAATTCTAAAATACTTAACAATAATGGAAGTTAAATTATTATAGTTATTATAATTATTATAAAATATTATAAATATTATCGCTAACCATGAACAACCAAAGAAAACGTTTTAATACATAGAAAACTTTTTAGCAAGAATATATATATATATATATATATATATATATATATATATATATATATAAATATATATATATATATATATATATATATATATATATATATATATATATATATATATATATATATATATATATTTATATATATATATTTATATATATATATGTATATATATATATATATATATATATATATGTAACAACTTCAATATATATAACAATATAATATATATATATATATGTATAATAATATATATATATGATATATATATAATATATATAGAGACACGCGAGTAGTAATATAAATTGCCAAAATACTGATATATATATATATATATATATATATATATATATATATATATATATATATATATATATATATATATATATATATATATATATATATATATATATATATATATATATATATATATAGATTTAATATATATAAAATAATAATATAATAATATATATAAATATAATCAGGTGATAACCACACCCAAATCAGTGGGTTGTTAGATATCAATAAAATTTAATTTCCAGTTTCTTTTCGTAATTTTTACTTCAAAATATTATTATTAAAATCTGATTATTTTTAATACTTTAATTTTGTAAAGCTATTTTTAAACTTCGATTTAGTTTATTTGTTATTGAAATCTTGACCAATAGCAGAATTCAGACAGTCAATTTATTTGATATATATATATATATATATATATATATATATATATATATATATATATATATATATATATATATATATATATATATATATATATATATATATATATACAATTACTATATATATATATATATATATATATATATATATATATATATATATATATATATATATATATATATATATATATATATATATATATATATATATATATATATATATATATATATATATATTCGTTGCTATTCTTTGGAAAACTGGTATTTATAATAAATATCTTGACGAGTTTTGTTTTATTTAACACAAACTGTTTATCTGAAATCGGAATTAATAAACTGTTCTGGATAAATATGATGATATCTTGTCGGTGTTTCGGGAAACAGTAGTTCCCATCTTCAGGACAAACATTGTAATAATACATAGGTAACTTGTATAACTAAAACACCGTTGAAGTCTATATAATAACACTAGCATAATCACAAAATTTGTAGTTAGAACAGTTGCAGGTGAAACGGACCGCTATCATTATTAAGTGATGGGTTAAGACTGGCTATGTGAATTGATTCTAAAATTTTCAGATCAAGTTGTTGGTTGGTTTGTGAAAGAATTGTAAAGTGAGATAGACTTATGGGATGATTTTTAGCGAAGCTATAGTTCAGTAACATATATATATATATATATATATATATATATATATATATATATATATATATATATATATATATATATATATATATATATATATATATATATATATATATATATATCAGTAAGAAATTTTAGTTTTCGGCAGCACTAATTTTTTTAGAGTTCATTTTCGATATTTGTTGGGTTCGATTAAATCGAAAATCGATACTTTGTTATATCGATACATAAAATCGATATTTGGTAATATCGATACATAGTATATATATATATATATATATATATATATATATATATATATATATATATATATATATATATATATATATATATATATATATAAAAAAAATATCACAAACATTTTTGTGATTTATTGTTTTTTGGGGTATATCACTAACGAATACCCACGGGTAGTCCACCCCGATGTCAGGAGTCGGGGTCTCTCGGCCTCTAGGTGGACTACGGGGGGACTAATCCCCCCCTCCGGGGATGGTCTCCGGAACCCCCGCTCTTTGGTCTTTGGGTGTCGCGGGGTTCCTCCGACCATCCCCTCCGGGGTATGAAACGTCCCCCCCTCCGTCCCCCATCGGCTCGAGCCCCCTAAAAAGGGTA
>JABUQX010048386.1:10000-25000 GCA_015478945.1 Trachelipus rathkii
CCCTCCAACGAAGTTCCTTTTCTAACAGAGCTCAAAGTGCGACATGTTTTTTTGCCACAGCGAAATATTCCAACCTTTCTTATAAGTTTAATATCCATTAAATTATCACACTTACATTTCTTTTCCTTCGGAATGATATTAAATTTTTGCAAGAACGTTATAGCATCAATGTCACTATCAATATTTTTAAAAAACCACTCTAAATTATAGACAGACATATCGACCAAAAATTAAGAATTAAACTAAAAAAAAAACTATATAAATTGTGTAATATATATAATACAATACTTTCTTTCGTAAATAAAAAAAAATTATTAGCATTGCTAAGCACAAAACCTATATAATACGATACCTTCTTTCGTATATATAATACGATACTTTCTTTCGTAAATTATGTAATGATTGTAAAACACAGTTACCAACTTAACAAATCGTATATTAAATAGGTGGTGATTCAAAGACGTATGTCCCAACAATTTAAAATAATGAAAAAAAAAAATATTGACATCTGCAACTAAGGAATATCGCTAACCTTTAAACGATGCCGTCAGACTAGAGAAGCGTCAGAAGGTTAAAAGAAAGATTAAAAAAAATATGAATTTTAAACGTCAGAACCGTCCTGTAAAACTGTTTAAATTTTTTTTTTTTTTTTTTTTTTTTTTTTTAGGGTACTCTCGGTGCTACACCGTCCCCAAACCTTGGGTTAAGGCATAGCACCGCTCACTCAACTCCCCAAGACTAGCCTGATTATTCCTAGGCTTCCTTTAATTGCTTCTATAGCTATCTCCTCGGTTCCAATTTTAGCAGGGATCTTTTGTAGATAGGTTACTAGAGAGGTTTTAATCGCTCCAAGGGACCCCACTACCACTGGCACCACCTCCACCTCCTCCATCTCCCACATCCTTCTGATGGCATATCGTAGTCTTTGATATTTAATTTCTTTCTCCCTTTCGTAGAGGGCCAAATTTTCATCGTATGGGACACCTACCTCTATTAGTTGACATGTTCTTGTTGTTTTATTAACTAATACAATATCCGGTCTATTACTTTGTACAAATATGTCGGTGGGTATGCCAAAATCATATAGAATTTGGATATGGTCATTATCTACTATTGCTGGAGGTTTGTAATTCCAATGATTATTAGGAGTATCAATATTATATAGTTTGCATAGTCTGTAGTGAATGAGCTTGCATATGGTATTATGTCTTTCTGTATATATTCCCATACGTAGCATAGTCTTACATCCGGATAATATGTGGGGCACAGTCTCCGCGTCTTTTTCACACATCCTACATCTATCAGAGCAATCGACTCCTTCGATATGCTTTTTGAACCAATTGGTTCTTAAGCACCAATCCTGAGCTGTAATCAGCGTTCTCTCATCATTTATTTTTAAAAATCCCCTCGCAATTGTTTCTATCGATTTTTCTTTGTTGATAAAGGTCTTGTTCAATACTTCTTTTTTAAAGTGTTGGGCGTGTCTATGTTCTTCCCATTCTACATTATCGGCTTTCTTTCTTGCTACTTTATAAGATTCCTTTAAGATTTTAGTTCTTTCTTTGAGGTTTTTCTCATTCCATCCATTCTGTGTTCTGATATCGATGTTAAATTCATGGAGGTAGTCATTTGCCTTTTTTGTTATTGAAGTTGTTCCAGCCTTGCAATCTTCATGTTCTTTTAACCAACCAATGAATTTGGTTCCTTTTCCTTCTATATATTCTGCTAATCCTACTATTTCATTTTTGTGGGTTCTATCTATATGTGGCATTCCCATACCTCCTTCATTTCTCGGGATGTATATACGGGCTGTGCACTGGTTTTTGTAGATTATTTTGTGTGCATGGAGGAGTTTCCTTGTTGTTGTGTCTAGAGTATTTATTTCATGCTGGTACCAGTCTATAATTCCAAAACTATATCTCATTACTGGCATTGCCAATACCTTAATTGCCTCTATTTTGTTTTTTGGTTTTAATTCAGTTTTTAATATTTTCTTCACTCTTGAGATGTATTCCTTTTTAATTCTCTCTTTCATAATTGTGTTTTCAATCCTGTCTGACTCCTCTACTCCAAGGTATTTGTAAGTTCCTTCCTGTTCCAGTTCTTTGATTTCCATGTTATTAACTATGATGTTTTCAGCATGTATCTTTCTACCTTTGTTCATAACTATGAACGCACACTTTTCCAATCCAAAATCCATTCTAATATCCGATGAAAAATCACTGACCACCTTTATCTGTCTCTCTGCCTCTCCTCTACTTGGCGCATACAACTTTAAATCGTCCATGTAGAAGAGATGAGAGATTCTCTTTTCTTTCTTCTCGGTTCTTTTATTTATTCTGTACCCATTCTCTAAGTTGTTGATCAGGTTACTTAAGGGGTTGAGGGCTAATACAAATAACAGGGGGGACATGGAGTCTCCTTGAAAAATCCCTCTTTTCACTTTTACATTTTTTATTTTCATAATTCCTTTCTCGTGTGGTAGCTTTAAATTAATTTTCCACATTTCCATTACCCTTTCCATGAATCTTTTTATTTTATCATCAACTTTGTAGATGCTCATTATTTCCTTCAGCCACGAATGGGGTACACTATCATAAGCTTTCCTGTAATCTATCCACGTCATGCATAGATTTTTTTGCCCTTTCCAGCTATTTTCAATTATCATTTTATTTATCAGTAGTTGTTCTTTTGTACCATAGGTATGTCTACTACATCCCTTTTGCTCTTCACTAATGATGTTGTTCCTTTCTACATGTTTGTATAACCTTTGGGTCAGAACTCCTGTTAATACTTTGTATGATGTGGGAAGGCATGTTATAGGTCTATACTTGCTAGGATCTTTGGTTTCTTCATTTTTTGGAATAAGGGTTGTTTCACCAGTTATGAACCAGTGCGGGATGTCTACTCTTCCATCCATTATGTTATTTAAGCATTCTGTTAGGGGCTTGATTAATGATGTTAGTTTTTTTAGCCATATGTTCTGGACCTTGTCCATTCCAGGTGCCTTCCAATTATTAGTCTTCTTGATTACATCCTTTACTTCTTTAATACTAATTTTCTGAGAGTTCATATTTCTAATAGATGTTATTTCTGGGTTATTTTTAATATTTCTCAACCATTCCGTATCTACATTATGCGACACATTGTTCTCATATATATTTTTCCAAAATCCTTCGACCTCCTCTGCCTTGGGTGCATCAGCAACTGTTATCTTGGTATTTCGTAATTCTCTATAAAATTTACCTTGATCTTCTTTGAACAGTTTGTTTTCTTTTTTTTCTTTTTCGCGCATTTCGTACCTTTTTAATCTCTTTCCTTTTGCTGTTAAAGATAATTTTCTTCTTACAAGAGCGTGTGTTAATTTATCTCCGATTCTAATTCTTTCTCTATTTACTAAATTTTGTGCTTTTCTCTTTGTTGCTTCAACTATTATTTCTCCATTCTGTAACATTGTGAGCATTCCAATTTCTTTTCGAAGAGTATTTATTTCATTCGTAAGTCTAATCTTCCATGGTGGCATCATATTCTTCCTTCCTATATTTGGATTATTTTTCTTATCTTTAACAGTATCAACTCCCATTGTTTCTGCTACTGCTCTTGATGTAGCATAATAAAGTCTGTTCAGCTCTGTCAGACTGCAATTTGGTGGTATCAGGCGTGGCAGTACTCTATTTGCACTTGCAGTAACTTTGTTCAGCATAAACCAGTTTTTAATCTTTCTTACTTGTTCTCGCTTTTCAATACCCTGCACCCTATCCTCTTCACGGTAGTTAGCTATTTTGTTCAACAATTGTTCATCAATTGCATTTTCTTCTCTATTGTCACCATTTGGTCATTTGGTGGTTGTACATCATTAATGGTTCTTTCATTCAAATCTCTGTCATGTTCCTGATACCAGCTCAAGTTCATCTCATAGTCTGACTCTCTATCTGTTTCGTCATTATTATCTGTTGACTGTTCCGCTTCTACCAATGGTGAGGTACCATGTTCAATGTCTATCTCTAATTCTTCCTCACTCGTTGATTGTAATCGAGTGTGATCCATTTCTCTTCCATTGAGTAAGTTTTCCTCATCATCCAATTGCAGTTTTTTTTGCATCTTCATTTGTTTTATTCTCTTATGCCTCTTTACTCTTACTTCCTCTTTTTTTTCCTTCACCTCCGTACTCAATTCTATCCTGTATTCTTGTTCATCTGTTTCATCTTCACTCGATGTTTGCACTCTATGGGAGTTCTCATTATCTCTTTCACATTGTGATCTCAAGCCCTCCCTCACCTGTGCATCCCTTTTCCAATGAACTAGCTTAAAACAATTATATAATTTTGCTTTGGTACTTTTTATTTCTTGAACTAGTTCTGTATTCATTTCTAATTCATTCTCCATAATTCTTAAAGCCCTTTCTTTAATATTTTCTAAATCCTCCGCTGTTGGCAATGTCGCTTTCATCTTTCTAACACCACCCCCTTTCCTTTCTTTAATATAATTGAGTATACAATGTTTCTGTTTCATCATTGCCTTTCTCTAAAAATTTTTTTGAACTTTTTTTTTTTAAATCTATATTCATAAAATCATGTGCCACTGTATTGTCTGCGAAAAATTAATGAAAGAAAAAAAAAAAAAAAAAAAAAAAAAAAAAAAAAAAAAAAAAAAAAAAAAAAAAAAAAAAAAAAAAAAAAAAAAAAAAAAAAAACTTTCTTTTTTTGGTGTTTTTCAATTGATGGGGGAAAAAAAAAATGGAAAAGAAAGAAAACATAATTGATTTAAAATTTGGTTCATCTTAATCCCTACCACCGTAATATGCCAAATGAAATCGGATCAACATTTAAGAGACATATATATAATATATAGTATATATAATATATATATATAATATATAATATATATATTATTTATATATATATATATATAATATATAGTTATATTATATTATATATATATAATATATTTATAACTATATATATATATATCTATTATATATAATATATATAGATATAATGATATATATATTATTATATAATATATATATAGTATATATATATAATATATATATATATATAATATATGATATATATATATATATTATACTATATATATATATATATTATATATATATATATATATATATATATAATATATATATATATACCTGGTATATATATACAGTATATATAATATATATGACTATATATATATATCTTCTGTCGATCCCAAGCGAGACACATACAGATCAGCTGATCAATTAGACAGCCTCCAAATATAATGTTTATATAATGTTTTTTATAAATATATTTATATATATATATATATTATAATATATAATATATATATTATATATAGTATATATAATATATAATATATATGATATATATACCGTAATATATATATATATATATATATATATATATATATATAATCATTATATATTATATAATATATATTATATATATATATCATATATATTATATATTACTAAATTTCATTTGTTTGTCACGACCTCTTCTGCATGAATTAGGGCCGGTCAATTACTTCCCGCAGTAGGTATTTGGTCAGAGGAAATTGAGCTTAAACATATTAATAACCAAGTGAATTTAAAAGAGCTGATTATCTAGGCTTGATAGAAACCTGCTTCAGCTAATGATGGCCAGACTTTCTTTACTAGAAGTATGAAAGAGAGTAGGATTTTTTTTTAACATTATAATAAATAGACCATTCTGTTTTATGTATTGGCTTTTTTTTAGTGCAATATGAGGGTTATTGAGAATTAATGAGAATTCCACTATGGCGGTTAAACTGAATTGAATATCACAGAAAATTAACCTACATACGGGAATTTTATCTATATATTAATATATATATATATATAATATATATACTATATATATATATAGTATATAACGCTCTTACTTAATTTATATACATAAAGTTATAATATATATCTAATATAGTTAATATATAATATATCGTATATATAATACGTATATATATACTATATATATATATATATATATATATATATATATATATATATATATATATATATATTATATACATATATATATATTATATATATATGATATATATATATATATTAGTATATATATACTATATATATATAGCATAAGGATAATGGCCGTTCAATTGGGTGCTGATAAAATTATGAAAGTAAGATAGATTAGATGCACATGGAAAAACAGTCAGATTCAAATAATGCCAACGTGAAGGGAGTTGGAAACATAGGAAATAGTTTAAACTTGTTAATTGCAAGAAGAAATATTCGGAAAGGGTTACAAGTTGCTATAGAGTGAGGAATGGCGGAATGTATTAGAGTTAGAGGGAAACCGTCATCAAAGCGTAAGTAGATAATTAAACGACGAATTTTGACTTAATTATATTTTGTTGCACCAGAAATTTAAGATTGGTTTATCGTATAATATTATGCATTATAGGGATGAGCCCAGAGCTTGAGCTTCGAAACTGATTGGAATTTGAGATCGAGTTGACAACAGCAGCCGGATCATTGGTCGATTCGACGTCTGGAGAACGGAGCATCTTGAACGAGTCGGAGGCTGGAGCGGATTTTGACCGGTAAATTGAAAAGTGAGCAGTGTTATTGGTTCTACGTGTCACTGAGTCATGTGCTCTAGTTCCTGACGAGGCAGGAGGATCCAGGATTCGGGCGAGAGTTGATAACTCTGCTCATTAAATTCTTTGTTCCAATGATTAAGGAGTTTTGATTAGTGGAATTAGTCACATTTATGTTTTTCTCCAGATTATTCTAAAGTGTTAAAGCGCTGTTGGGATATTAATACGAAAGCTCGTGAGGAGTAGCTTCTTTTATTTGGAAATTGCGTTAGTTATTGTTTTCTGCCATTTATTTATGGGTATGATAAGTGAAACTTTTCTTACTATTTTTTAGGGTTTACACGATATTTTTAGGATATGAAAGAAGGGTTGTTAAAATAAAGTTAATAATTGAAGGTTGAGAATTGTGTATTTTAAATATATTTTAGACAATTGTTATTTCTTTTCCTCTCCATTTTTATATTTGCAAATTTAAATCGTGTTTATATATGAAGTAGTCAGTTGACTGATCGAGGAGTTCAATGGTAGCGGCACGGTTTCAACTGTGGCTTCCGAAGGGTGTGGAACGTCCCTTGATTATCGTTTTTTTGTTAGAAAGTTTGCAATAGATGGAGTGGGAGGTTGAGAAATTGAGGGAGAAGGAAAAACTTGAGAGGGAAGATATCATACGACAAGAAAATGATGAGAGAATTTATAGGAAGTGGCGGCAGAGGCAGTATATAGGCAAAAAAAGAAAGAAGATATATTAGTAGGTATTAGGTTGTTTGAATTTAGTTATAAGCCTTTTTTTTATATTTAAGTGAGATTTCGTAAGTACTATTTTGGGGGTAAAAATTTAACTTAGTATTGGTATTTACGTTCTTTATAAGTTTGTGGGGACAAACTTAAGGGGGGAGATATATAATGGGGAGTATAACCAACTAAATTATAAATGAAAAGTAAGTTAAAGTAGAAATCCTAAGAAATAGTCAGATTGCTTGGAACGTAATGTGAGAAGAAGAAAACATACGAAGGAGGTTAAACTTGTTAATTGGAAAGAAGAAATATATGGGAAAGGTTACAAGTTGCTATAAGTGAGGAATACGGAAGTATTAGAGTTAAGGGAAACCCCGCATCAAAGCGGTAAGTAGATAATTTAACGAGAATTTTACTTATTTATTTTGTGCACCAGAAATTTTAAAGATTGTTTTTTATCGTATAATATTTATGCATTTTAGGGGCTGAGCCAGAGCTGAGCTTGAAACTGATTGAAATTGAGATCGAGTTGACAACGACAGCCGGATCATTGGTCGATTCTACATCTGGAGAACGGAGCATCTTGAACGAGTCGGAGGCTGGAGCGGATTTTGACCAGTAAATTGGAAAGTGAGCAGTGTTATTGGTTCTACGTGTCACTGAGTCATGTGCTCTAGTCTGACGAGGCAGGAGGATCCAGATTCTCGGCGAGAGTTGATATAAGTTTCGGACCACACACGGTTGTAATTGATCTAGAAAACTAAAATTTTTGTTAAGTTTTTTAATATGAAGCTATCATTCTCACGAGCTTATCGTAGTTTAAAGATTCTTATGCTGTCATTATTCCACATCGGCTTAGATAAATTAATATATTAAAAAGTTCAAACTTGTGTGGGTGCACAACGATTAATTCTTTTGGAACATACAAAATTGCTGGTGCTACTCAAGCGTTGAGAGCAATGTATGGCAACTGTGATTTAAAATTTAATGACGCATAAATAATTTAATGAACCAAAAAAACCTTACAATTTGTTTTACAAAAACAGCCATCCCGGATACTAATATAAGAGCTCTATGCGCCTCTGAATTTCTTTGTTATATTTCCATGGACAGATTGACGTTAAGCTTATTATTGTTCTTCCCCTCCCTGTCTGCGTCAGGGCTAAGAGCCAACTGACATCTAGTACACGTAAGAAAACCTAATTATGGAGCGTAATTGATGCAAGTTGACAATTACTTTCTTAATCTTTCAACTAATCTGGTTTAGGATTACACGATAAATTTTTAAGACTATGCAGACAGAATGGTTGTTAACAAAGATAAAGTTACTAATCTCTGAAGGGGTATCGTATGAATTGGGGTTTTAATTTCTTAAAAAGTAATGTCATTTTAGTAAGCAAACTGGGTTATATTTCCTTCTTTTCTTCTGCTCACTATGTTTTATATTGCAGAACGAAATTCCTAATGTTGATCTCTGAATGATGTAGTAATAGTTGATAGAGATCGAGTCAATGGCATATTTCAATCAGCACGGTTCAATATATATACCGTATATATATATAATCTATATATATAATCTATTTATATATATATATAATTAATATTTATATATATACTATATATATATATATATATTTATATATATATATATTATATATTATATATATATATATATACGTATATTATATATATATATATATATAATATATATATATTATTATATATATTATATATATATATAGCAGTATTAATATATATTATAAATATGATATATATATATTTATATATATATATATATAATAATTATATATTATATATATATAAGTATATAATATTATATATTATATATATATATTATATATATATATATTTATTATATTATATATCTATATATATAATTATATATATATATATATTTATATATATTTATATATATAATATATATTAATTGATATATATATAAATATTATTATATTATTCTATAATATATATATATTAGTTATATATATATATATATATATATATATATAATATATAATATACTATATATATATATAAAATATTTATATATATATTATGTTATATATATAATATAATATTATATATATATATATATAACTATATATTTATATATATCTATATATATTATATTATATATATTATATTATATTAGTATAAATATACTATATATATATATATATATTATATATATAATATTTATATTATGTTATATAATATATTATTATATCTAATATTATATAATATTAGTATAAATAGATATAGTGATTATAACATAATATAATATATATAATAAAATATAACAAATCAATAATATATATAGTATATTTATATATTATAATAATATATATCTATAAATATATTAAATATAAAATACTCTATCAATATTTAGTATATACTATATTTTAGACGGTATATTTATATATAATTTTAATACTAGAACACACAAACTCTAAATATTTTATATAATTATATATACTTTGCAAAATATCTAGTACAGGTAATTATATTTCATAATATATAACGTATTTAATATATTTAATCATAATATATATAATAGTATCATACGGTATATATCATTACACTTATATACTATTCAACATAAATTAGCCACTAATAACGATCCACAATATATATTCCCACTTATATATTAACATCAGTAACTTATATAGGGGTGTATTATACACAAATAGCGATAAACCCTTTTTAGGAAGATATATATATACTTGTATTATTATACTAACCTTACTTACAATATGATACGTTACTATAAATATATAATATATTATATAATAAAGTATATAAATATATAATATATTATATAGTAATATATAACTATATTATAAGATAATATATATAAAATCGCACATATTATAAATATACGTAATTTATAATCATATAGGATTATACGTAACGGGTATAGATAATAATGCACATAGTGCCGTAACATATAGTATCATCAGTTAATAATTATGGTAAAAAGGCTATAAAGTGATTGAATACTACAACAATTACAGATAATTAGTGAATGTAATTAATTTGTTGTTCACCGTGAATCTCTCTATCGCTATTTGATGATTGTAGGGGGTGTCATTTTACTTACCTGCAGTATGGTTAATTGGGTCAAGAGAACATTGAGTTTTAAAACATACCTTCATAACCAGTGGACCTTTAAAATCGCTGATTAGTCTACGTTGGCTTTCAATCGATAACATTCATAGCCAACTGTGGGTATAGCAGAACCTGGCTCTAGGCCCCAAATGCATTTGAGCTTCTACGGCGCACTACAAAAATGAATGGCCAACAGAACTTTTCTCTTTACTAGAAGTATTGAAGAGAGTGTAGGAACTTTTTCTTTGCACATGGGGGCTCAAAAAACAAATTCGTTAATATTAACTTACGCTTTCGGGTGTTCCTAACTAATATCGCATATTATCCAAGATTTTTAGAGCTGAATGGCTGTTAATCTATTAAGTGTCTAGTCGTCTAGCTTTTCTATTCTGTGATAGTGATAGAGGTTATGTTTGTTAGATTATGAATTTTACTTAATACGAGCGTATTATCTTGGATTTATCCAATTAACTCAGTTTACGCCGCAGATATAGTTCTACTATTTCCTCCGAGTAAATTTACACAATCACACCACAGACTAGGACTGGAATTTATTTATATTTTAGATTTATAGGTATACAACCAATGAGACCTTCGATTCGAGGATTCGACCCTCGCTTTTATCTTGGAACGGCGGGAACTATTAAAAACTCATATAATTTAAGAATAAGACTCGATTTAATCTCACTTGAGCCACCGTGAAATATAAAATAAATAAATATATAATATATTAAAACTATTATATATAGATTAACATATAGTTCATATGTATTTATTATCTTTAATAATTATATAATTATTAATATACATTATATTATATAATATATTAATAATAAATAATTATATATATATATAATTATATTATAATACATATATAGTAACAGGCGTGATTATAACAGAGTCATCACCGATGGTTACAATAGATGATATGTCATTATAGTTAATAATATTACTATATATAATATATTATATTATATATATATATAATATATTATAATTAATATATATATATATTATTATTAATATATATATATATATAATTTTATTATATTATATATATATAGGTTATATTTATATTAATAGGTAATATATCTATTATTATAATATATACTAAATAAATATAAATTTAAACTATATACTCATTCATATATACTAGTATATATAAATAAATAAATATATATATATATATATATTATTTAGTATATTATATATACTATGATATATATATATATATATATATATTATATATATATATATATATATAAATATATAATAAATATAGATATATGTATAAATCTCAATATCTTGGATATATTTGTATTTACTAGATAGTACTTTATTTATAATAATATATATATATTATATATACCTATATATATATATATATTATTATATATATATATTCTACATAATAGTGTAGAATGTCTGGAACGTGTGTCGCACTACGAAAACGATACTAATCATTGTTTGGAAAATATATCGATTCTTTTGGAAAAAAAAATTTAAATATAATGAAATGAAATCAATAAAAATTGATAGAAATTTTTGTTTCACTGCACACTAAGCGAACAAAAATTATTAGGCTATGGCAATTTTTTCCTTTTAAATTTGACTTATGTACCTAAAGTTTTGTAAAGCATAATTATGAATGTAGGTACCATAAAGAAATAGTTTCAGGATGATTTTTTAGCATTTTTTACAAAGTTAATAACCTTATTTTAAAGTCAGAAAATTTGTGAAAATGTAAGAATAACTGGAGAATATTCCAGATAAAGAGAAATTCTTCTTCAGTTGTTCGTCAAGAAATTGCAATAAATTCAACACGGTTTCGCGAATTTTTGGCTACAAAACGCAAAACTGTCATACAAAAATGTACTTTTTTTTATTTACATTGTTAGATGAATGTTACTTTGAACTCAATAAAGAAGCCTTCTTAATTAAGTCTCAACAAACATGTTGTAAGACTGGTTTGAAGTTTTTGTCCGAGAGATTTTCATTTTAGAAGCATGAATTTAAATGATAATTTTACTTTCCCATTAACGCTTTGTATTACGTTTACTCTAATGATATACTCGTAGGGTAAACAGCAAAGATAGCAGAGTCGGGTTCTCTTCATAACCCCACCCCCTGCTCCCGGTGGATTCGACGGGGGGACTTGTCCCCCCCTCTGTCCCAACGTCGGCTCGAGCCCCCTAAATGGGAGAAAATTTTTCTTTCTTTTTTAAATATTTCGTTGAATAAATACAAAAATAAAAAAAATAATAAAAAAATAAAAAACTTAAAACCCTCTTAAAAATTTTCCGTCTGATTCCAAATATTAATTTGTTTTCTGTAGTGCGCGTTCTCTAGTTAAATGATGTCAGCTTTAGACACTTTGACCTATATTGTCATTCGTAGATAATATATATAGTATATATTATATATACACCTCTGATATATTATATATATATATATATATATTACTATATATACTATTATATATATACTATGATCATATATATATATATATAGTATATACTATACAATATATATATATCTATAATATATATATATAATATATATGGTCGCATCCCGAAAAGGCAGGCATGTACTAAATAAACTATAACAGGTACAACGAAATAAATATCATTTTAATTAATCAGGGACATTTTTACCGCAGAAATTAAAAAAAAATTAAAAAATAACGCTTTTTTAAAAATTATTAAAATTGTTAAAATTGATGAAAAATTACAGTTTTTTTGATAAATCGAGATGCGGCTTACTCCCGAGTGAGACAGAAAGTTGCCAAATGTCTGAATTTCTTTCCTTTTTTCACTAAAGAATATCCACGGGTAAAAGAACGATAGAGAGAGTCGGGGTTTCTCGCTACGGGGGACGACGGGGGACTTTGTCCCCCTCTGTCCTCCGTCGGCTCGAACCCTAAGAAGGATATAAAAAGAAAAAATAAATATTTTCTGCAATTATATTATAAGCGACATTTGGCAAACTTTTCTCTCGAGACTGCAGCTTTCCAAGGTCTTTCAAGTCAATCAGAGCCTGCACTTTTTACTAATTTTTTTATATGGAGTTATTAATAAATATTAGAATAAATTGAATTTTTTTTTTAAATTCTGCGGTAAAAATGTCTCCTAATTAATAAAATGATATTTATTATTCGTGTTAATGTTATAGTTTTCTAGCTAATGCCTGCAACTTTTCGGGATGCTGCCTATATATATACTATACTATATATATATATATTACTATATATATATATATATACTATATTATATATATATATATATATATATATTTATATATATCTATATATATATATATATATATAATATATATATATATATATATTATATATATATATATAATATATATAATATATATATATATATATATATATATATATTAGTATATTAGTGATAAAGGCTCTTTTTTCAGAAATTTAAATTCATCTTTTTCCTGCTCATTCTCAATATAAAAGTCAAAAATAAAAAAAAATAAATATTTAGTTTATTACTTTAACTTTCGTTGTGCGACATACGTTCTAGACCAACCATATATGTGATATATATATAATTATTTTAAAATAAATATATAATTATATATATATAGTATTATAAAAGGCCTAGGATAATGTATAACTATATCCATGTAACGATCAAATCATATATACTATATATATATATATTAGTATATACTATAATTATATAATTATATATATATTATATACGTAATATGTATCATTTATATATATATATTAGTTACATAATAATACAATACATACATACAATACAACTACATACATAATACATACATACATATACCATACTACAGTACAAATATAATGATGACATACATACATACATACATACAATATATATATAAGTATATATATATTATATATATATTATAGTATATATATATATATTATATATATATACTAAAATATATTATAGTATATATAATATATATATATAATATATATAATATAGTCATATATAGTATATATATATATAGTATGAAATAAATAATAAAAATATGCTGAACTGATTGAAAGCTAAAAAGAATATCGCTAACCGTTAAAGTGCTGATGTCAGTACGTCAGACGCGTCGAAGGTTAGAAAGAAGTTAAATTTATGAATTTTAACGTCAGCGTGTCTTGAAAATAGGGGGGGGGGGGGGGGGGGGGGGGGCTTTTAAAATATTTTAAGGAACAATTCTATCTCTATACAGATAAGATATTTTTTATTAACTTTTTTCGTCATTGTTTACTTGATGAAGAAAACATAATCGATTTAAAGAAAGAATTTGTTATCTGCTTTTCAATTTTTCATACTTCCAAGATTTCGAAAGGGAAGTTCACTAAATAAGTTTCAATTTTATTACTTGTATTTTCTTCTCAAAAACATTTTGAAAAAGGGGCGTTGCTTTCTTTCAGATTTTATGGGCATCTTGATCGCTTGTCTTACTTTACCATACAATGTTTATAAGGATAATTTTCACTTTTGGACATAATGTATTTTCAGAAACATAAAACTAAATACTCAAGTTTTAATT
>JABUQX010048387.1:0-33255 GCA_015478945.1 Trachelipus rathkii
TAATCAAGAATTTTGAAGCACGAGCCCACGTGCTGTACCTTGTTTGGGACATAAATTAGTTTTAATAACTACGTCTTAATTTTCTCGTAGATGGTAATAACTGCCTTTTTCAAAGATGTGTAGGCTTGAGCATCGATTTCTGCAGAGGAGATACGGTCGACGGGTGTCTACGGGCGCTGGAAAAAGCTGGAAGTATATGTTTCTCAGGTTATTTTCAAGGTGATAATTGAGCCTTTGAGATCTGAACACGTTGGAACTGAAGGCTCAGAAAAACACTGGAGCTTCACCTTGATCCCGCAATAGTTTTTTCTAATCTGTATTCTTCGGCAGGATGCTGCTGGTCTCGTTTTCGTAGACATCTTCTTGAAAGAGTTTTCGACTTCTGCTTGAGTCTGGAGAGGGTAATCTTCTTCTTCAGTTATGAAGGGTGTTCTTTCGCTTGAGTCACTAATAACGTAGTGAAGGAGTTCTAGTTATCACCTTTTACTTGTTTTCAGCCACCTGCACATGTTCGGTTGTTTTTTCTTTTTTCTTGTACTCTTCGCTTTTATTTTAAGAAACTAAATAGGGCTATGGCAGGGAGAGTGCAACACCTACTTGCCTTAGTGAGGCCAAAAAATATTAAAAAGTCGCATATATATATATTATTATATACTATATATATATATATATATATATAATTATATATATATATATATTATTTATATATATATATATATATATATATATAATATATATATATATTATATATATATATAATGATTTCGTTCCAAGGCTAGCTTTAAGATGCCGGCATCAAATTCTACTCGATTCCTTTTTTAATAGTGGCGATGGGTGGCAATTGTTACTAAACTTCTCTGATCAAAAAAAGTTCCTTATTCTCTAAGCTAGGCAACTTTGGATGTGCTGACGACTCAGTAGCAGTCATTTTTTAAATAATCCCATTTGAATTGCAATTAGCAAGAAATATAATAATCAATATTATTAATAACATAATTATAATAATTACTAATTAATAATTTTATGCTAACTTGATAATCTCTTATATTTGAAACTTATTTAGATTCATAATTTCATTTACAATCATTGACTCAAGAGAAAAAGCGCTTGAGTCAGACTCTTCCTCGGTACTTTTGTAGTGCCTTTGCAGACCATTGTTCCATTTTCATGTTTATTCAATGGGAATGATTTTGGGTGTGGGTTGTAGTTAGTAATAATACGTTTTTATATTATTTATTATATTAATTTATTACTGATCTTGGTGTGTTTTTATAAAATTGAGCTGTTAGTTTTAATACGGGGATATTGGAATCGTATTCGATTTAGTTTAATTAAAAATTACAATTTTTTTGCGAGTGTTTTGAAGGCCTAATTGGATTCAAATGTTAAATATGTGCACATAACAGTTGAGTGATTCATATATGAACCCATTCATTCTCTTTAGCATTGTCGCTAAAATTTAATATTATATAATTATATATATATTATATATATATTTATATTATAATGCTATATATATTATATTATACTATATATTTATTTATATATATATATAATATATATATATAATAGATTTGCTACTCAAGTATTTTGACCAGAGCGCCACTGATATATAGTATATATTATTATATATATTATATATATATATATATATATATAATAATAATATATATATATATATATAATATATATATATATGATATATATATTATTGATACTACTATTATTATATAAATATACCCGAAAGCATCATGCATGCAACTAAAAACTATAAACAGCTAGAGGAAAATAAATAACATTTTTTGATTTTTCAGCAAGCAATTTCATCGTGAATATTAAAAAAAATTATTTTTATTTCTAATATTTATTAATAACCTTAAATATTTTGGTCTTTGGTCTGGCAGCATAAGCTCTCATCAAACCTCGCAGCGTACGCTCTCATCACTTCATTTCATGCAGTAAAGTGGAGAGTGGCAAGAGTTGCAATATTGTTTTTTTATTTGCTTTGGACAAAAATGCTTTATTTTTTTATTTCCTTTTTTAGAGGTTCGACCGCGGACGGGCCCAAGACGAGGGGACAGAAGATTCCCCTCCCCGTCGTCCCCTGGTAGGGCAAACACCCGAGAAACCGAACTCTGTCCATCTATGTGATCTTACCCTTGGATATCTTTTAGTTAAAAAAATCCGACATTTGGCACCTTTGACGTTCATCGTAGCGATGGAGCTCCTCGTTCTTCTCAAAAAAATTGTCATTATTACGGATTTTCCAACATTTTTTAACAATTTTAGGAATTTTTCAAAGCGTTTATTTTTTTTTTTTTTTTTAATTTCAATGGATAAAAATGTCTCTGATTAAAAATTTTATTTATTTTCCTGTTTAGCTGTTATTTTTTTTTGTTAATGCATGTTCGCTTTCCAGGAGGTTTGACCTAAAACTATCATAAAATACTAAGTCATATATAATACATATATATGAATACTAAATAGAGAGAGAGATTAATCTAATATATATATATATAGATACTATATATATCGTATATATAAATATAGTATGATACTATAAAACCTGATACACGTATATTAGAGATAAACAACCAGACGCTCACGGGGCGAGAGGCCCGTAAATTGGAGGGGTGTTACTACAATTTAGTCGAGCAGGACGGAGCAGAGCCCAAGGAGAGAATGAAGACAATAAATCTCTACACCACGAATAAAAAAAGATAATAACATATACCGATACTTATATTACTTACAATTTTAAAATATTATCATATTATATATATTACTATATTTATATATATACAATATATAATATATATTATATATATACGCTAATATACAACTCAATATAATATACATCAATGCTACAACACTGCTATATATACTATATATTATATAATTATTATATATATTGGCAATCCTATCCAGACAATAAAAAGTACTTAAACGTAAAACGTACTAAAATGTTGTAGGATGTATACTTTCCTATGAATCAAATATTTGCTATATCCTACAGATACATGCACAAATTATTTTAAAAAATCTCTTTTCATATGCTAAAAGTTATAAAATAAGAGGAGCTCTCACTCTTCAATTCGTTCAGTTACAAGATTCAACAATCATCTCTCTAGAATCTCACCAAACTGTACACTAAGTATTAAATTAATTTTAGTGGACGTAATTATTGCTGCTGTTAAATGTTTATCAAGATAACTAATTTTATTTAAAATTAATATTATTATTTATTATTGTTAACTGGCAATTATTTCTCTGTAACAAAAATATTGTCATATATATTAATTCTTATTATTCTTATTCCATTATTTTATGGTGGAAAATAAGAAGAAGTTAACCACGATAGATTATGTTACGACACAAGAGCTAACGCATATTTATTGAAACATAGCTACATAATGGAATCGGTAATGTAACATTTGTAATGGAAAATGAAAAAAAAAATTCGATGTATGTATGACTATATCTTTTTATTTTCAGTAATTTTTTTTTTCTATATTCAAAGTACAAGCAGATAGATAGGTGAAATAAGATCATATTATAACGATATAGATTATATTAGATTCAATTCGTTGAGAGCATGACTCTAATATGATCTATCGTGAAAATCAGCATCTCGATATAACTCTACTATCTTTTTAACATAAAGGAACACGCGCGATCGGCACGATACAGTGCAAATGAAATGTGCGGGGGTTTTGACGTCACCTCGGGGGCAGACGGGGTTGACGCTATTTCCTCCGGGAGGATTTCCGAACCTCGCTCTTTGGTATTTGGGTGTCGGGGGGTTCCTCCGCCTCCTAAGGGGGTAATGAACGTCCCCTCTGTCCCAACGTCGCGCTCGAGCCCCTAAAAAATTTCTTGTATCAACCTGATATCTAATTATATTTTGTAGGTTTTCATGTCTATTATAATAGACATATATCGGAGATATAAACCAAATGAAAAATATTTTTTTTTTCCATTTTCAGCCATACAAAATTTCATACGCTGATTCATAATATGTTATTCAGTTTGGTCTTGTACATAATCTTAGTTTTCGAGGATCATCATGCGGTAACGTTCTTTATTTGACATTATTTTATTATTATTATTATTATTATATATTCATTATTATTATTATTTTATTGAATTATTGATATATTATTATTATTATTATATTCATTATTTATTTTGATTGATCTACTTCTCTCACTTCGACGTAAAGTGAGTTTGTAATATTCATATATTGAGACATATTGATTATCTTAAAATTAGTGAGCAATCTAATTTATAAATAAATATAAGAAAGAGGCGAAGCAAGATGAATAAGAATAAGCTCACAACTGATTCTTGCAGCTTACACTAGATCAAACTTGTACTGAGGAAGGTGTCAGAAAATTCTAAAAAAGATACCAAAAATTATCATATAGCCTGCTTATCTAGGAATTGGCTATATATATATATAGTAGTAAAGTAATAGTATAATTGTTTATGATAATTAATTATATTATACTATATATAATAAGTCATAAGTATATATATATATATAGTATATATATAGTTATACTATTATTTAATATATCTAGTATATATATATATATCTATATTATATACTACTGATAATATATATATACTATAATACACATATATATTATATATATACATATGTATATAAATATGTTCTTTTATGAAAATTAATATAAATGCAAAGATATATTTATATAATTATATAATATTATATAGGTAATATATATTATATATAGCATAACTATAATATTATATATATAATATTATATTAATTAATATATATTCATCTATTATATATATATATATACTCAGTTACTATATATATATATAAATGAGAAGAAGTTATAATATATATATATATAATATATATAGATTAAATTATATATACGATATATATTATATATAGAATCCTCTGCCTAACACCTATCGACCAGACCACTCAATTATATATTATATACACCAGTATATAATCGGAAGCCTAAAGGATGAACTATCTTGGGTCAAGGAAAAAAGCTTCACGTTAAGGATTTTTATTCTCTCTTTAATAATAAAGACTATTATTTAATCACTTAAATTACTTCAGAACAGAGAGCGAACTGCAAACCTTCAATCGATTTGTACTGCAAAGTCATTTAATTGGTAAGTCGGATCCTAATTTCATTTAAATTGTTTAGTCAATATTTCACTCATGGGAATGCATAGTCAGTTATAAAATAAAGCTTTCAATTTAACAAAATAGGATAAAAATAATTGAAAGCAGAAATTTGGAATGGAAAAATTTTGTTTTTGAGTCTCCTATCAACATAATAAGAGTTACTTTTCATTAATCTCTAAAATATTCAAACAAAATCCTAACATGTTTTTTTTTTTATATATTTTTTTTTTTTTTAATTCTTGGTTCTGGCATCTCGTGATTTGTTTTTTTGTTTTTTTTTAAAGTTATAAGAAATAATAAAATTAATTAAGACCTCTAGTAAATTTAAATAAATGCATTGAAATTAATAAACCTGGGCAACTCTGGAATAATATCGATCTCGAGCAACCGGAACTTTTATAAATGAGTGTTTAGCTAAATCATTTTGTTGCTTTTTTACTTTAGCTAAGTAAATAATACAAGCTAATGTTTCTACCATAAAAGCAGCGACTCTAGAAATACATATTTTAGTTTTGAAATTAAGCTCAGCTATTATAATAAGATCTGCTTTCCAACAGAGGGCAAATTTAATTTAAGAAAAGTTTGTTTAAACAATAGGATTTTGTTAGAGATTAAAGTTTTTCTGAGATGTTTCTTTGTTATCATATTAAGATAAATTGATAATTATGATAAATATAAAAATATACGTAATAAAAAGGGACAAAGAAAGAGAGAGAGAGACGAGAGAGAGAGAGAGAGAGATGAGAGAGGAGAGAGAGAGAGGAGAGAGCAGAGGAGCGAGAGAGAGAGGAGAGAGAAGGGGAAGGGAGAAGTGAGGAACTATAAAAGTGATATATTATATTATTAATATATTATATATATATTATATATATATATATTATTATATATATATATATTATATATATATATTATATAGTATTATAAAGTTACGAAGTTTAATGTTCGACTTGAATCGGTACGCTTAACCTGTTCAAAAGGATAATCGTAAAAAATTAAGGGTAAATTAAATCAATATGGAGGAAATTTGTTAAGTATTTGTAATTATGTATCAAAAAACTATGTTTAGATGTCAAAAAGCTGTGAAGTCAGAAAGTAGAATTCTATATATATATATATATATATTATATATTATATATATAGTTATACTTATATTAAGATATATATTCATAATTATATATGAACTATAGCAATATATATATATTATATATATATATATAATATGATAGCTATATATACCGATATATATAATATTATTATATATAGTACAATAGGATATATATGTTTTACGACTCCGTCCAGTTTTGAATATTTTTTTTTTCATATATTTTCGAGTATATGATCCTACCAAACAAAAATCCAAATTTTTTTTATTATACAGGTGGGGTGACAGAGAAGTGGGAATCTCAAAAATATATAGGACTGTTACGTTTTAATATAATTTATTCAGTTTATACAATTATGATTTTTTTTTTTTTAACTAAAGGAAGTACCGCAAGGGTAACCGAAGAATGGCAGGAAGTCCGGTCTTCTCGGACTTCCGGGGAACGACGGGGTAGGACTATTTTCCCCCTTCCTCGGGAGGGGATCCCGAGAACCACCAGCTCTTTGGTATTTGCGGAGTGTCGCGGGGGTTACTACTACAAAAACACCTTCCTACGGAGGGTATGGAAGCGTGCTGTTTCCCAGATGATAGGGAGACCGTACTTTGTCGTTAATACCTATACAAAATATATTGGATAACTATATTTAATTTATATTGTAATATTGATTGAAAAAATCGATAAATAATGGAAACAGCATTGCTAGCAATTAAATTATTTACTAAGTATATAGAAATCGACTACAATTTCGTTGAAATACTAGTTTATCTTCTTTAACTTCGTAGATTATTCATGAAATATTTAATTTGAAGATATAGATTATAGAATTTTTTAAAAGTATAAAAAACTGACACGTGTAATTAAATATTCTATAGGTGTCCATCGATATATTCAAACGGGGAGAAACAAAAACTTTTTACTACGGATATTGTTTCCATAAAAATTGTGTAATAAATAATATGGTGAACTTTGATGCAAGTTATACGTGGAATTTATATGAAAAAATGATATGTGAACAATGTTTATCACGAAATGAAATTCTAGGTATATTTATAATTCGAATGAAAATAGCGACATGAATTTGAAGTGCACGTGTTGTGAGAAAAATTGGGCGAACAAGAGTCTTTAGGTAATAAATTTATATAACTGATAATTCTGTTATCAGATGTTTAAGGATTTTCTGCTACATAATGGACCAAATTTATAAAGGATCATTTTTTAATCGAAAAATCGCAGACTACCAATAGTTATATACAGAAATATTCGAATGCTAATAGTGTAATTAGATGATGAGATAAACTCAAATAAAAGTATTTTAATGAGAATTATTGATTACGACAGAAAATGGAAAATAATTTAAGGAATTTAATAATATTAAATAAAAAAGAACACTAAATTTAAAGAAATGTTATAAGTATATAATTGGTGAACAAAATTTCATGAATAATATATATATGAATAAAATGAGAACAACATGTATATACTCAGCAGTGAATCTTTTATTATTGATAACAATGGAACATAAATATATTAATGATTAATTATGTTAATGCTAAAATGGAACAATTATATAGATATATAATATATATGAAATTAATAACTGGAACACAATATATAGGAATTTATAATAATGCAAATATAATAAGCGCAACATCAATATTACGATGGTGTGACAGTATTATAATAAGGATCCAAAAATAGAATCACTATACAACATATTTGAATAAGTATTACTTATATAATCCTAAACTCGTATAATATTAAAAAAAACTATACTAATTTCTAATTTAATTATACCTAGAGATAGTTTATAATAGAAAATGAAATAATATGTATCCATAATTAATTGCTATTAATAGAATGGATTCTTCACATAATATATATAAGCGAGACAAACACTCATTTGATTGAGAATGATTACTAACGACAAAACAATTGTGACACATTATAGGTGACATTGATATATAATATCACATATGAATAAATTGAGTACACAATATCTTAATATATAGGAAATTAATCAAATTCATAGGTGCAAAAATTATGAATTATAATTATTATATTTCGGTAGTAGTTTTTATAATGTTAGAAAAGTCCTTGAGAATTAGTTAGTGGTTATATAGATACGGAGATAAACAATGAGGATACAAAAAAGGATATAATTAAAAAAAGATTATTTATAATATGAATTATTTTGAAGGCTGGGCAAACAACATTAAAGAAGAAAGCCTATTAAAATACAGCTAAGATAAAGTGTTAAAATTTTTTCATCATAGGAAAATCTATTTTTCAAGAGATGAAACAAATATAATAAATTTAACATGGTATTAAGAAACGTAAAAATAAAGTTGGTGAAGTGCATTTCAAATCGATATTTACCATTGTGATTCTTCCTTTACTTAACTCACCCTAAATATTTAAAAGAGCAAAACAAATATTTATGAAGCTCATGCATACATATTACTCAGAAACCAAGTAATAAAGAATACAAAGAGCAAAAATGTAGAAAAATTAATGAACAAAAATGGAAATAATAATATAAAAATTCCTAGGAAAAATAAAATCAGAATATAACATACTTTCTAAGGAATATTTTATTTAATAAAAATAATAAACTTCATAATTTTTAAAGAAAATTATAAGAGTCAATCAATATCCTAATAGATAACAATCCTTTAACAAAATTTCTTTATGAAAAATGACGAGTAGGTGATAATGAATTTATAATGAAAAATGGAAACATAATTTATAGGGAATCTTAATAATCGAGAATTAAGTGTGGAAACAGGATTAGTTACGAGACCATTATACTAATGAAAGGAAGGACAGCATATTGAGACATTTATTTGTAAGAGAGAATGTTTATATATATTTAGATTGAAAAAATATAAGAGATATTAACTTATATATTAAATGAATAAATGCATGAACTAAGAAAATAATTCAAATAAGTTTATATATAGAAATATTAATTTTAATCATAAATTTTATATTTGTATATTTATATATATTTTGAATTATTTTAATATAAATTTTATAAGTGAAATGAATATTTATAATTAAATCTAAAAGATGGTGAACGCCACTGCTTTTGGGTCGTACTTTTGATCGTGTTTAATAAATCATTATATTTATTGATGAGATTTTGAGACAAAAAGTTTTATTGGTATATTTATCTTTTTAATAATACATATAATGGGAAACTCCTTAAGGGATAATAGAACACACATTTAGACGGGTAGATCTCATGGATGAAAAATGTGGCGTGGAGTTTTCGTAGGACTTGCGGAAAACGAACCTGGTTGGTAACTATTTTGCACATATCATGAGAGGCGAGGGATCTTTCAGGAGTATTCCCACCTGAATTCGTATATGTATTATGTGGGCTGTAAAGTGCTCAGTGGAGGTTTTATATATGAAACACGTCGCCTCCACATTATTTAATACAGAGGTCTGTATAGGTAAAAACGATCCCGCACAACACCCTTGCTGGAAACTGTTGAGATCATAACAGTAGGCTCCCTATAACTGGCGATATGGAGTAACTTAACTTTATATCAATACAGATCTTTTTTAATCACTGTCAAAGTAAGCAGTGAGATACAGGAGCATGTAATGGGGAATTGGTGGGACGTATATTATTCCAATATAACGCCACACACAGTTGAGGAGGTGTTAGGTGACAGGATGATAATCCACGTGACGAACACAAATTAAAACAGAAGAGGTTGTTTCGGTAAGAACTACTACACACGTGAGGGGAAATATGTTAGCTACCTTAGCTCGTCGTATCCACGGAAATGTGAAGCAGTCATCACGATTCGCTCACGTGACAGATAGGTGCGTTATCCCTGATTGAGTACCATTAATGTAATATAAATGAAAAGATGACATATATTATAATATGAGAATACTCTCGACTATTAGCGAATAATTGAGAAATCTTCACGATTTCTATATGAGATAACTTTCTATAATGAAAAATAGGAACAAATTCACACGACGAAGTTGTGTCAGAATCTTCTGAAGAAAGTTGAGAAAAAAGTACTAGATCACAATATTGTATAGAAAAATTAAAATAGTAACATTTAACTAAAATTATATGGGTATATATATTAATATATGTGAAAAACAATTTGTCTACTACGTTCCTGTTTTGTCGCATTTCTTAAATAGTTATAGATATTTTCTTAACACCTATTTGAAATCGGATAATCTATATTGAGATTATTTATATTATGTATATAAAATTTACTGAAAGGGTAGAGTTAGAAGATAAATAATGGGAACAAATTAACAATTTATAAATATAATGAAATAATGGAGGGAAAATTAGTTAAAGCATTTAATATAATGAAAAATTTGGAAGAAATCTAAGGAATTTAAAGTTAATATAAATGTAAAATAATTATAGTGGAAACATAATTTTAATCTATGGAAATTTTAAATTAAGAAACATAGAACATATTTTTATAAGCGTAAATTATATGAATGGTACTGTCAGTAAATTGATCGAGTAAACAAATTGTTTATAATCGTGAATTGGGATATTTTGTAGAAAGAATGCATAACAATCGATATTATTGGAAAAATTATTGTTCCTAATTCGAAAGGAAATGGAGATAATGATCAATTTTTGTATTTGATATTCTTTATCAAGTGAAATAGATGGTATATATCGAATATTAATGGCTATCTTTAATATATGTAAAATGTGGAAATATGTAGATAATATTCGTATAAGAAAAATAATTATACAAAGTTATACAACGCGTATATTTAATATAAGAAAAGATGGAAAGAATATATTACGTTGGATCAGAAATATTATTATTGTGCTGAAGCAATGTAAATTCAAAAATTTGGAGTATGGTTGAAATTTTATAATGAAACAATGTATACACGCCTTATAAGGGTTTGTAATTTATCAGAGACGTCAGACACAAGCTGCAATTCGCTCATAAGGCTGTTATATAGGAGATTACTACTCATCTAACTCAATTTGCGTGATCATGCGCGATAAAACACCGATGGAGTATATTGGGTACGTACAATAATGTATACACGCCAATTTATTTTATAAAAATGGGAGATTCATAGAATTGTTACTTCTGTTTCATGAAACATCTTCCGCGAATTCAATGATGTCATACAATAAAAAACGTTCCTCTTCGGAGTTTATAATGAAAAATGGATCAAATTTGAGAAATTTTTAATGAAAAATGAAACAAATTTACTAAATTTATAATGAAAAATGGAACAAATTTCAGAAATTTATAATGAAAAATGGAACAAATTTAATAAATTTATAATGAAAAATGGAACATATTTAAGTAAATGCAATAAAATAAAAATGGAACAAATTTTATGAAATGTAGAAAATCAAATAAAAAGGAAAAATTTAAAATTTATAATGAAAAATGGAACAAATTTAATGAATTTATAATGAAAAATTTAACAAATTTAAGGAATTTAAAATGAAAAATGGAACAAATTTAATTAATTTATAATGAAAAATGGGACAAATTTATGGAATTTATAATGAAAAATGGAACAAATTTAAGAAATTTATAATGAAAAATGGAACAAATTTAAGGAATTTTTAATGAAAAATTTAACAAATTTAATAATTTATAATGAAAAATGGAACAAATTTAATGAATTTATAATGAAAAATGGAACAAATTTAATGAATTTATAATGAAAAATGGAACAAATTTAAGGAATTTATAATAAAAAATGAAACAAATTTAATGAATTTATAATAAAAAATGGAATAAATTTAAGGAATTTATAATGAAAAATGGACCAAATTTAATGAATTTATAATTCAAAATGGAACAAATTTAATGAATTTTTATTGAAAAATGGAACAAATTTAATAAATTTATATTGAAAAATGGAACAAATTTAATAAATGTATAATGAAAAATGGAACAAATTTAATGAATTTATAATGAAAAATGGAACAAATTTAAGAAATTTATAATGAAAATGGAACAAATTTAATAAATTTTTAATGAAAAATGGAACAAATATTTAAGGAATTTATAATGAAAAATGGAACAAATTTATGAATTTTATAATGAAAAATGGAACAAGTTTAATGAATTTATAATGAAAAATAGACCAAATTTAATGAATTTATAATGCAAAATGGAACAAATTTAATAAATTTATATTGAAAATGGTACAAATTTAATGAATTTATATTGAAAAATGGAACAAATTTAATAAATGTAATCAATCCAAACAAAATGGCACACCCACTCTCTCAACGAGAAATTTATAATGAATCAATGGAACAAATGTTAATAAAATTTATAATGAAAATCATAAAAATTTAAATGAATTTATAATGAAAAAATGGAACAAATTTAACGAATTTTTAATAAAAAATGGAACAAATTTAAGGAATTTATAATGAAAAATGGAACAAATTTAAGGAATTAATAATGAAAAATGGAACAACAATTTTCCAAGGATTCTTATATATGAAATAAGTGGAAACAAATTTAAGGAATTTTTAATGAAAATGGACAAATTTAAGGAATTTCTAATGAAATATTTCCACAATTTTTGTGAATTTATAATGAAAAAATGAAAACAAATTTAAAGGAATTCTTAATATGAAAAATGATATCAATTATGCGATATTTCGAACGAACAAAGACAAGGAATAGTAATGTTACACTATTTTAGTAATTTATAATGTAAATACCACTCCCGAAAAATTAAAAAAGATTTTTATATATGATATATATGATAAACATAAAAAAAGGGAATATATATAAATAATGGTAACAAATTTAGGAGGATTTATTAATGGAAAAACTGGATTACGATTAATACAAGATTTATAATAAATTATATAAAATTAGTGTATATTTAGTTAGAAAAATGTGAAACAATCTTTCCCCCCCTCCTATAGTTATTGGACATATATGGAATTTATATTATGAAAAATGGTAAACAAAATCGAGAATATTAATGGAAAATGAACAAATTATAGTGATATTTATAGTAATAAGGATAAAAAATTAAGAAATTTATAATGAAAATGCAAGGAATTTAAGGAAAAAAATGATATAAATGGAACTAAGATTTTAAGGAATTTATTTATAAAATAGAAATATATAATATAATTTAATGGTGTATATTTATAATATAAATTAATGTATTACTAGTTAATTTATTAATTTTAAATGAAAAATGACAATATTTTAGGACTATTTATAATGAATAAAGGCATATATAATTCACTATGAATTTAATTACTCTTTATGTTGTCACCAATCTTTGTGAAAGTAAAAATATCAAAAAATGAAACATATTAATTAGGAATATTTTTATTAAAAATAATGGAACAATTATTAAATTTTAATAATGAATAATTGACTTATTTAATAATATTGATATTAAACGAATAAAATGGAACTATTGAATAAATGTATATAAATGAATTAAATAGAAAACATATTTAATATGTTTATGAAAAGTATAACAGTTTATGAATTTATAATGAATATGGATAATTAAAAACTTAATTATATAATGGAAAAATGAAAAAATTTACGTAAATTTTTGATAATGAAATTGTAAAAAGAAATTTATTAGGGAATTATAAAATTTGTTAAAAATGCTATTCACGCATTTTAACAAATTTAATATTGTATTTAAAATTGAGTAGATAGCAGAGGATAACACTTTTCATTAAATTCGAATAAAATATACTAAAATTCAGAAATTTAATAATGTAAAAAAGGTAAACAAATATTAAAGTGGATAGGAATTTTTAATGAAAAATGGAACAAATTTTATCGAATATATTTATAATGAAAAATATGCCGAACAATATGACTTTGTAATTTATAATGAAAAATTTTGTATACAAATTTAATGAATTAATAATTTAGATTAATAAATAAATGAAAATGTAAGATAAATATTTATAATATAGAAAATAATGGTAATAACATAATTATATAGGATAAATTTATATATAATATATGAATATGATATAATTATAACTAGGAATATTATGTCAAATTATAAAATAGTTATAAATATTAAAAGGAAATTACATAATTAATACTTGGTACACCTGAAAGGACTGTTAGATGATGGATTAAATGAGCACATGTTTATAGTCAATTTATATGATGAAAAATTGCGCAACGAATTTAAGGTAATTTAGAATGAAATATATGGAACAAATTTAAAGGAATTATTATATTGATACATAAAAACATCCAATGTTATTATGGAAATATTATTTATAGAATAATGCAAAATAAAATCGACGAAATTTAGATGTATATATTTTATATTTATTGTGTATATAAATTATTTACTTAGTTTTTAAATGGTTTTTGGATAATACTTAGGGTATTTTTGATGTATTTTAATAAGAGAAGATTTATATTTATATATTGTGAAAAAATTACCTCTAGTTTTAGGAATATTTAGTGGAGAGTGCGGTAAGATGTCAAAGGATTCGGTAGGAATTTTATAATAAAGAAGATGTGAGCTAGAAATTTTAAAGGAATTATATATGAAAAATGGAACAAATTCTTAAGGAGAGTTATGTGAACAAGAGATGGAGGAGCAAACTCTGTGACATCGAGTTTATACAAAGATACCGTCGTAAGCACACATTTTAATTGTGAATCGGTATTTTAATGAAAAATCCTCTGGTATTGGAACAAATTTAAGGATAAGTATATAATCCGACATGAAAGCAATATAATTTATTTATAATCTGCACTCTTATAATACACTTATGGAGTACTATGGAACAAATTTCTAATGTAATCTTATAATTAATGAGTATTGGCAATAAGGGATTTATTCAGGAATTCTGTGTGAGAGTCGAAATAGGTGGAGGACTCCTGTGAGGGGTAGTCTCTCTTTATCTAGGCTCGGGAAGAGAGGAGGTGGAGGGAGAGGGTACAATGTATTTTGTGAATCGAAAATGGACCTCATCAGATTCTACAGGAAGTATTATTAAGAAGAATTGCGAGCCACAATAATTTAAGGATGGGTGTGGGTAATTTGTATAATTTGATTCTACAAATTTCTTTATGAGTATCATTGCTAATGCAGACAAAATGGAAACAACAGAACACTTTTTATGGATTTTGAGATTATAAGGCAATAATGAAGACACAAGTTTTATCTGATTTAGTGAGTACTTGCAGAATGCGTGGTCAGATCTTAGAAATTTCTATTAAAGCTCATAATTATATTAACGTATAAGACATGTAACAAAGTTCAAGGAATTTATAATGAATAAATATAATAAAACAATTATTGATTAATAGTAATTAATAATGTAAAATGTGAAACAATAAATGTTATTAAAGACGGAATTATGATAATGGACAGTCTATAAATATGACATAAATTTTATAAGGAATTAATAATTGTAAAAAATAGAACTAATATCTTTAATGAGAATTATACATGAAAAATCGGAGTACAAAAGAGGAATTTATCAATGAACTCGCCCTTTACAAATTTAAAGGTATAAACTTTATAATGAAAAATGGAACAAATTTAGGTAATTTTATAATGAAGACTGGATCATAGATTTTGATACCTAAAATTATCTTCTCCAAAGTTCTGCTTTATAGGATTATTTATAAATTGAAATAAAGAAATCATTATTTAATAAATATTATTATATTAATAGAAAAAATGGAACCAATTTATTTTTGTGATTTAGTAGTTTTAGTTGTCCCAATATTTTGGTACACAGTAAATTACATTTGTTTTTATTTATTGACATTTAAAGTGATACATAATAACATAATTTCATGAATGTTTGATCATATATAGAAAAATTTGGAACAAATTTTCATAATATTTTAGTAAAAAAAAAATATATAATTTGTTCATAAATTTTTTATAATGAGAAGCAAATAAGAATACAAGAATATTTAACCACTGTTATTGTTAGTATATATCGCATGGCAAAATATTAAATAAAAACTATTGTGGAGTTAGGCGACTTCTTTAGATACGACCAGCTTTTACGCTTGACTATTGATAAAGAGATGAAAAAATCGGAAGAATTTATATGTAAAACTAATAATTTGTAATGAAAAATGGAACAATTTTAATGAATTTAGTTAAGATAATTGAATAAATCGGACAAATTTAAAAGGATTTATATACAAAAAATATATAATAAATTTAAAGGAATTTTATAATGAAATAACTCAATAATGGACACATAATTTAATGTGATAATTACTTTATAATGAGAAACATGTCTTCCATAACAACTTACAGGAATTTATAATGAAAAATATAAAAACACAAATATAAGGAATTTATAATGAAAACAATGAGAACAAATTTAGGTAATTTTATATTGGACAAAATTGGATGACAGAATTTATACGTACTCACGACAAATTTGTGCATCTATGTAAGATGGAACAACTATAGCGTACAAATTTTAAAGGAGAGACTTATTTGTAATGAAATATGGTGTTAAGAGCACACTTTCTATATGTTGGATATTTATATCTGAGTGAAAAATGGATACAAATATTAGGAAATTTATTAAATGAAAATGGCAGAGGTGGTACAGATTTTTACTACAAGAGATCCCTCACAATTCCCCGGAGAAAAGCCTCGAAAGCCTCTCCTGATTTCTTAATCTTAGAGATGAAAGTCTCGGAATTTTGAACTTCAGTTTTTTGTTTTGACTTGAACGGTTCGATGACTTCTTTAAACTTGGTGTACAATCCAAAAGATTGGAAACTCTTTATAAAGGAATTTATGCAAAATTGAGTCTGAAAGATGTTTTTATTTCCTTTTAATAACTTAAAAAATGGAAAAAATTTAAGGAATTTATAAGAAAAAATGTAACTTATTAAATTTAATGAAATTTATTCAATTGAAACTATATGGGAACACTACTTTAAGGAATTTATATAATGTAAATGGAACTAAATTAAGGAATTTATATATGGAAAAATGGAACTAAATTTAAGGAATTTAATAATGATAATTGGATACAAAATTCATTTAAAGTTTAGAGCCGAACAACAAAATTTTAAAAGGAATTTATAATTATTTATGAAAAATGGAACAAATGAAAGGAAAATATTTGGAAATGAAAAAAGAAACAAATTAAAGACAGTAATTTTTTTAATGAATAAAATGGAACAATTTTCTCCTCCATTTTATCATAATGTTAAATTCAATACAATTTATTAGCAATATTAAAAGAAAATGGAAACAAATTTTAAGAATACTCACAATGAATATAAATTTCTCAGGTGATCGAAAACATTTCTTGAAACAAATAATAAAATTTTAATGATTTTATAATGGATTCATATGGAACAATTTAGAACAGTCTATAGTGATATCAGTGAGAAATTTAAGGTTAGGCTCATTTGGACGTAACCTTAACCTGACCTGACCTCACTAAACCCTAAACCTATTCTACGGAAACCTTAAATACTGATTAAGTAAATAATCTCTTATTAGAAATCGTGTATTGATTTATATAATTTTCACTTTTTTAACTAATTTTTATAAATTATTGAAAATATAATAATGGAACAAAATTTATAAATTTTTTCATAAACAAACAATTTAAAACTCTGCTTGATATTGTTTTATAATTTATATAGATAGGATAAAAATTAATGAATTTTGATTAAATTTATCGAAATGTAATGAAATTTAATGAAATTTATATAAATTATATAAATTTGATGAAATTTTATGCTGATTTTAATGTTTAGAGCAGAAATTTATACATAAAGTTTAATTTTGAGAGTGTTATAAATGTTTAGAGAGAGAAGGAGAGGAAAAGAAAAAAGAAAACAAAATTGTAATAAATTTAATAATGAAAAGGGGACAAATGGTAGAATAGAAGAGTATATAGATGGAAAAGAACGCAGAAGAAACAAGATTATTGCTTTACTAGATAATCTCTATATAGATCGACATACTATGAATCGGCACACAAATTTAAGGAATTTATCACATCGAGGAAATTGGAACACACTTTTAAAATCTAAAATTCGGTAATGTTATATTCGTAAAATATGGGACATATACGATTTTTTGAATTAACTTAGTTACATGTGAAGGACCACAAATCGGACAGAAATTAAAGTGAATAATTAGTAAAGTGCAAGGTATAAATGGATAGACATATGAAGATGTAATGCATTTTCTCAATTGGAGATGGTAATAGAACTTAAGTTATATGATTCATTATTAATTACAAAATGGAATTCAAATTAAATTGTAAATTTAATATTGTGATGTATATTGTTAATGTAATTGAGTTCCTATAATTTACTATAAATAGAATATAGATCTCAAGCAAATATTAATAATTTAAACTACGTATTAAGAACATTGTGTGAAATATTAAATTCAAATTAACTTGGAAACAAAATTCATATAAATTCACAGTGTGTGATAAGGATCGATTTTCAATGAATTTATAATGAAAATGGAAAAAATTAAGGAATTTGTAATGAAAAATGAAGCTCCAATTTTAGGAAATTTATAATGAAAAATAGAAACAATACATATAAGGAATTAATAATGAAAAATGGAACAAAATTTAATGAGAATTTTATAACTCAAAATAATGGATACTTTCTGGTAATATATTAATGAAAAATGGACAAATTTTAAGTGAATATTCAACTGAAAAACTGGTTACTAAGTGAATTAGATATTGTTTATTGAACCATGTAACACAATTTTAAATAAATATATATTTATCAATATACCAATTTTAAAGGAATTTTTATTTGAAAAATGGTATAGAAATAAGTCTAAGTGAATTATGATAATGAAAAATTGATAAACGCAATTGTAAATAAGGAAGTGTTACAAAACTTAGATATAATGAAAAACAGTTATATTACTTTTGAGTAGAATAGAAGTGAGGTGTACAACATCGCATAATTAAGGAATTTATAATGGCAAAAATGGAACAAATATTATGAAATTATGTGATGTAAATGGACATATGTGACAATTGTATCGGAATTAGTAATGTAAGATATACTAGGAATGGAACAACAATTTATAAGGAATTAAAGGCGTTTTCAAAATGTAATGAAAATACAATGAATTTTACAGGGGATTTATAACACTGGTAAGAATGGCGCACCTGAATAATTTTGAAGGTGCCTTTAGAAGGAAAATATTGAAGAAACTTTAAGGAATTTATAATTAAAAATATGAATACGAAATTTAAGAAATTTAATAAGTACGTAAAATATGGGAACAATTTAAGGATTTATAATGAAAAAATGGAACAAATTTAAAGAATTTATAATGAAAAATGAAAAACAAATTAATTTAGAGGAATTTATAATGAAGAATGGATTTGAAAGTTACTATGAATAGGAATAATGACTTTACTGCATCGTATCTACTAATTTTGAAGAATGGTTTTGAAAGTAACTTTAATTGTAAAGATTGACTACGAAAGTAAAAGTAACTTTAGTAGATTGAAATATATCTATGAAAGTAACCTTAGTGATGAGGAATGACTTTGAATCATACTTGACTAGTAGATAATGGGATAATGAGGGGTCCGTGGCATTTACATGGCAACTGTGGTGATATTGGGGTGTAGCATGAGGAAGGCGTGCGTATACTCATGTAAGTGCTTTGTCGGTGAAGAGGTAAAGAGCTAATAGCTTCAACTAAATTGTTATTATACGTTATATATCTTTAATATTACTTTGATATATATATATATTTAATTATATTAGTGAAAAATATGAGTATGAATTATTATCTACTATATATATATATATAATAATACTATGATATTTATATAAAGTTCCTATATATATATAATTATATAATTTGTATATATATAGCAATTTATATATACTATATATATAGTAGTTAATAGTACATACTATACGTATATTATGTCGGTAAGAGTATACTAATATGGAGATATTAATATTATATTCTTGGTAGTATAATAGGTCAGACTATCACTATACTATATGATTATACACACATCACATATTGACATTATATATATGGGTCTATGAGTATTATTATAGTATCGGGTAACGTGCACTAGTATAATACTCTTAACCGGCTACCCAGAGTAATCAGCAATAGTATTCGTGATTATATATATCATACTTAACTAATTGATGACCATTTCTATAATGCTTGAGGATAGTAGTATATAATATGTATTGGCTACTCAGTATATTACTATATATAATTAATATATATATTATCTATACTTTAGTATGCGAGGGGGTACTCATCATTATATACTAATTAGTCATGCACTCTATTGTTTTTCTGCATACCTATTAATTTATTATAATATATTATATATATATAATATAGTAATATATAATATTATATATATATATATATAATACTAAATTGATAACTATATAGTCTCACTATAATATTATATATCATACTAATATATATATATATATATATATTATATATTACTATCTATAGGCTATAGTACATATATTATACTATATATATTATAATATTAATATATATATATATATTATATATATTAAATATATATATATAATATTATATTATATTATATATATACATACTAATATTATACTAAATATATATTATATATATAATATAGATAATATATGAGGGCGATCATTGGAGTAGACCATAAACGGAGGAGGGCTTCGAAAGTAAAGTGTTGGTCATTCCAAATATCTTTAAAATATTTACTGGAATGAAAATTCGATAAAAAGTTTCTCTGCTTGTAAACACAAATAATTAAACGTCGCACTTTATGATTTGTTCATAGTTTTTTTATGCAATGCTTACAGCGTTTTCTTTCTTGACCCCAATCTTGTAAATGGTTTACACCTCATCAAGCTTAACAGACTGCAGGGCGAACAGCACACAGCTTTCATCTTTTTTCGGAATTTGCCGGGGTATTTGAAGATCTCTCTTTTATTTCGTTCCGCGTACATATCAGCACCGATGCTATTGTCGCCCTTGAAGTTGCATAAGTGGTAGAGCTTACCCTTATTGAAGTTTACAGGGCGGTATAACAGCCAGGCGTTTTACTACTCTCAAGTCCAGGCAGGCAAAAAAAATCCTCATGTAACCACTTCTTTGATTTAAAAAATCTTTCTCTCATAATATTCAATTTTAATGTCGGACAAATCGACGCCCCCATATATTTATTGTACTCATTGGTGGCAAAAAGCAGTGCAATTTTGATATATTTATTTCCTTTAGCGTCCCATCGACGGCATTTACCTACTGGATCCACACCCGCATAATTTGAAACAACATTTAAACAGATTTATTTTGTCCAAACCCCTTTACTGCGATCTTGTCCTGTCTTTTGTTCGACACAGTATCGTAGTTCCTCTACCTTCCGAATTTAGCTTTCCTGTCTGCCTTCAAAATTCAGTCGATTTGGCCTAATTGTTGACAAACATAGCATTCCTCTTTCCATCCAAAGCAGTGTATCAGGTAGGAGAGGCGAAACAATTGTCATAAATACCTTATAGTTCTAGTGTGAGGAATATCCTTTGTTAGTTTCAAGAACATATATTGAGGATATATTAACTCGCATGCTCCATATAATATATATATTATCTATATATTATATTATTATATATAATATATATATATATATATATATATATAATAATTACGTTATATATATTATTTATTATATATATATATATTATAATATATAATATATTATATATATATATATATAATATATATATATAATTATATAATATATATATATATATATATATAATATATATAAATATATATATAATATATATATATATACTATATTATATATATATAAATATATATATTAATAATATATTATTATATATATATTTAGTTATATAATATATATATATATATATATATTATAATATATTATATATATATATATATGATATATATATATATATAATTTATAAATATTTATATATATATAATAATATAGTATATATATATATATATAATAATATATATATTATATATATATATATATATATATATATAAATATAATATTGCACTAACTATATAATATATAGTATATATTATAATATAATATATATATATATATATATTATATATATATATATATATATCATTCTAACTGATATATATATATTATAATTAATATATATATATATATATATATATATATATATATATATATATATGATATATATATATATATTATATATATTATAATATATATATATATATATATGAGTCGATGCAGTTACTATGTGATGGGACCTTATATATTTGATGAGGAAAAGCAACCAGAGCCCTCCACATAGAAATCTTAATTCAAAAATTCATAACGTTTCGGAAATTAACCTATTTCCATCTTCAGGTGAAAACTAAAAAATACGTAATATCATAAATAAATATTAACAAATTATTAAAGTTATCACACTATACCCTATATAGAACAATTATCATTAGATACAAAAATAAATTTACATTTAAAGTTAAACAAATAGTTATCACAAAAACATCTTACATATTTACAAAAATGAATTAAGATTAGAATCAGGACGTCGCTCACGTACAAAAATAACCATGAAGTTGAAATCAAATTATGAGCACAAATTTAACTTAAGTCTAATATTAACAGGGTAACTAAATCAAAGGTAACATTCAAAGTTTAAAATATCGTCAAAATACCTTGGTAAACAAAACAAAAAACTCACCATGTAGAGTTTTAATTTACGATCTATTGAACGTATATGCGAGAAGGGCGCTACTCCATGTCAGGGTTAACACAACTGTAGTTTAAAAGGACCGGAATCGCTATTGAGGGAAGGTTTGGTGTTGTGGATGTATAATGTTTCTAAAATATTTTGGTTGGTTTGTGATTTACTTTGTGCTAAGATATTAAAATTATTATAGTTAAAGGTGTGGTCTGCTGTGTGGGAGTGATTTCTAATGGCGGAGTGGGATGGTGAATTCAATAATGATTTTGGTGCGGGTGGAGATACCCCTATGTTCATTTATATCCTCACGTAGAACTGGCGAGACGTACTGCCAATATAGACAGAATTTTCATTCAAATTAATTTATATATATTAGAGAGACTGAAGAGCTATAGGGATACGGTCTTTTTATGATTGCAGAATGAAGATATCTTGTGTGAAGCTGTGGAAAATTAAGTTGACATTCAATTGGGGAAAATGGTTTCGTAAAAGAAAGGTTAATTCCTTACGTAGTTTTGTAAATATATGTTCATAGTTGGGTAACTTTATATATAAATCACATTTTGGTGCGGAATAAATCAAAGGTCTGGACGCGTAACAGGAATTCAAAAATTACTTATATATTTGTGAACTAGTGAAGAGGGGTAATAATTACATTTAAAAAAATTTAAAAGGAAATTGAATTCTTTATGCATAAGTTGGAAGGTGGAACTAAGGTGGTAAGCTCTATATAACAAAGTTTTAATGCTGTTACATTTAAAAACAAGAGGGATGTGACTAAAAAAATTTAGTCCTAAACCTGAAAAAGTCTTTTTTCGGTAAACACTTACGGTGAAATTTGAGTCTGATTTCCCAATAAGCATGTCTAGAAATGGTAGGGTGTTATCCACTTGATCTTTTTTGGCAAAATTTATATTAGTTAATTGAGCATTTAAGTAATCAAAAAAAGGTAAAACCTTATCTATATCAGAAAAAAGTAAGAAAGTGTCATCCATAAACCTCTTGTAATGGGCTGGTTTGAAGGAGGGGGGACAATTTGATAACCAGATCTTTTCAAAATGACTCAGATAAGAGTTGGCTAGGGTGGCGCTATGGGTTCATGGGTTCCCCACTTTAATGAATTAATAGAACAAATTAAATGAATTTATAATGAAAAATGGAACAAATTTAATGAATTTATAATGAAAAATGGAACAAATTTAAGAAATTTATAATGAAAATGGAACAAATTTAAGGAAATTATAATGAAAAATGGAACAAATTAAGGATTTAAATTATTTAAAATTTCAATGAATTTAAGAAATTTTAAATAATAAGAATCAATGGAACAATTTAACAAATAGGAAAAATTATAAATTGAAAAATGGAACAAATTTAAGGAATTATAATGAAAAATGGAACAAATTTTTTGAACTTATAATGAAAAATGGAACAAATTTAATGAATTTATAATGAAAAATGGAACAAATTTAATGAATTTATAATGAAAAATGAACAAATTTAATGAATTTATAATAGAAAAATAGAACAATTTAATAAATTTATTATAAAAATGGAACAAATTTAATGGTGATATAATGCAAAAACGGACAAACAATTTAATGTTTCAACAAGGCTTCCAATGTTTCACATAATGGGAATTTATAATGAAAATGGAACAAATTTAATGAAATAATAGATGAAAATGGGAATAAATTTAATGAATTTATAATGAAAAATGGAACAAATTTTAGGAATTTATAATGAAAAATTGAACAAATTTAAGGAATTTATAATGAAAAATGGACCAAATTTAAGGAATTAATAATGAAAAATGGAACAAATTTAAGGAATCTATAAGGAAAAATTTAAGGAATTTATAATGAAAAATGGAACAAATATAAGGAATTTATAATGAAAAATGGAACAAATTTAAGGAATTTATAATTAAAAATGGAACAAATTTAAGGAATTATATAATGAAAATGGAACAAATTTTAAGGAAATTATAAATGAAAAATGGACAAATTTTAACGGAATTTATAATGAAAAATGGAACAAATTTAAGGAATTTATAATGAAAATGGAACAAATTTAGGGAATTTATAATGAAAAATGGAACAAATTTAAGGAATTTATAATGAAAAATGGAACAAATTTAAGGAATTAATAATGAAAATGTATGGAACAAATTACAAATTTATATCAGATACAAATTTACCGAATTAAAAATGAAAAATGGAACAAATTTAAGTAATTTATAATAAAAATGGAACAAATTTAAGGAATTTTTAATAAAATAGGAACAAATTAAAAAAAATTTATAATATAAAATTTTAAAAAATTTAAGGAAGTTATAAAAAAAATGGAAAAAATTTAAGGGATTGATAAGAGCTAAAACATAAAACAATTTAAGGAATTATAATGAAAAATGGATCAAATTTAAGGAATAATAATGAAAAATGGGACAAATTTAAGGAATTTATCATAGAAAAATGGAAAACACAAAATTATAAGTAATTATTAATGAAAAAAAATAGACAATAATATAAGGGATTTATAATGGAAAATGGAAATGAATTTAAGGAAATTTTAAGATGAAAAACGGAAACAAATTTTAAGGAATTTTAATAATGAAATTTTGGAACAGAATTTAAAGGATTTAGAAATCAATAACATTAGAATTAAAATTTAAGAAAAATCATTTGCAATCGGAAAAGTAACAATTTAAGGAAGCTTGATAATGCAATGGTGTCTGCTTTCGGCAATAACAAAATGAAATGGAGCCAGGACAGGTTGCCACTTTTATACAGGTGATTATGAGATTTTATAATGTCTTAGCTTTAACAAAATTCAATGAAAGTGTATCTTAAACGCTGGAACAAATTTAATACACATATTATAATAGACTAAATAGGAATCAATTTAAATAAACTTTTGTGAATGAAACACATGGAACCAAATATTATATGCCTCTGTAATTAATATCTGGTTTATGTTATTCAAGAAAAAAATTAATTATGGATATATAAAAAAAAGTATATAATAAAATGGAAACGAAGAGGCTTTAATCTAGAAATTAATTGTTAAAAAGAAACGGATACTATTTGAAAAAATTTCATAATGAAAATGGAACAAATTAGATGAATTAAACAATAAGAAAAATGGAAAAAATAGTGAAGGAGTTAATAATGGCACACATCGGAGACCAACATCAAGAGAATCATCTACTAATGAAACATACTGCGAACAATTAAAGCCGAATAATATGATACCATGAAAATGGAACAAATTTTAATGAATTATTCTTATGAAAATGAAACAAATTTTAAGGAATTTATAATGAAAAATGGAACATCAATCTAATGAATTTATAATGAAATGAACAAATTTTAGGAATTTTTAATAATGAAAAATAGATCAAATTTAATGAATTTATAATGAAAAATGGAACAAATTTAATGAATTTATAATGAAAAATGGAACTAAATTTCAGGAATCTTTAATAATGAAAAGTAAAATACAAACGAATGAAAATGGAACAAATTATAAGGAAATTTATAATAAAAATGAAACAAATTTAAGGAATTTATAATGAAAAATGGAACAAAGTTAAGGATTTTATAGTATGGACAACCGGCACCACAACGTAGTAGTGGACCAAGAGAGAGTATGATAAAAGGTCTGGTGGATCATATAGTGGAACAAGGTTGAGGTGCCATCATTGTGACAGGATTGGGCACATGAAACGTGACTGTTGGCGGTTTAATTTGTGGTGCTTGGTTTCTTGGAGTGGTGAGCATAGGCTGATGGATTGCCTAGCAAGGAGAGGACAAGGACCCCAACGTAGGAATGAAAACAAAGAACAGGGGCAAGAGACTCAGAGAGTGGTGGAAAGGAAATGTTTCCTGTGTAATGGAGTCGGGCACTGGCGTGACTCTTGTCCGTTAAAAGAACAAATAGAGGAGTTGAAAAAGAACTTAAAACCAACGGTTTCGGAAAACGAACTTGCTCCGCCATCAACCGGGATGTGTCGGAGCAAGCCACAACAGGAATAGATCAACAGGATGCCCCGGTTATTCAGGACATTTAGATGTTGAATCCGGAGGCAGAGGAGTTTGTTACAGGTCAAGGTAGTAAGGTGATTGGGTCATTGCCCCAACGTACACAAAGGAGACAGATAAAGGATGTTATGGAAATAATGTCAGGAGTATACAATGCAAATGCTAAGCGGGTGAGACATGGAAGTGATTGGGTCCTGACATGTGAAGATGGCATCTCTGATAAAGTTTAATGCAAAATTGGATAGTGTTGAGATGTTAGCAGCGGTAGATTCGGGATCTTAATACTGCTTGATAGGGAAAAAGGAGCTCAGGAAGATTCCGAATCCGACGGTAATAAACAAGGAAATGAGATTGAGAGGTCTGGGTGAATCGCTCAATCTAGAGTGTAGAGTCTCATCAAACAGTAATCTTGGAGGTCACTATTGATGACATTAAGTATGGACATTTGGATTTTCTGGATCTTGAGGACTTAAAGGAAGAAGTAATGATAGGGATGCCTTTTCTGGTGGGAAATAGCATAAAGTTTGATATTAGAGATGGATCAATTAGACGATATGGTGATAATGCTGTACGAGAGCAAGTGTACGTAATGGGTGGAACCGAAAACTGTATAAGGACGGTAACAAGTATTCCGGTACATACAACAGGTAAAATGGTGATTGATAAGAATAACTGAGTACCAGTTAAGGTGAAATGAAAGTCGAAACAGGTCGAACCAAGGAGTCATGTGGGCTGACCCCCCGGAATACCTTAGACAGTATTTCTAGTGTGAAGAGGTAGGCTTGGAGCAAAAGGAATACCAGGGAGAAATAGAAAGGATAGAACAGGTACCCGAAGAAGGCATAGTCTATGTACCATGGGTTGGACGAGTAACACAGGAGGCGAAAACGCCAAAGAAACAAGGGGCAAAAATCAAGAAAGCATGGAGATTGTTAAAACAAATGGCATTACAGGGAGTAACTTGTAAAAGAAGTGTGTCGGTACAGACAGAGGACCAGGTTGGTGAAAATAAAGGCACTCAAACGGAAAGTGTCAGCATGATTCCCCCACCAGTTGGTACAAGCGAACAACATGACTGGTTCGACGAGGTGGGAGTAGATAATGACCAGGAGAGTGAATACGACATTGAAGCATTTGAGAGATCAATAGGGTTCCCAAAAGACAGTTACACCTTCGGAGTAAGGATCAGCGACGAAAGTGAGGAAGAAACGGATTTAGGTTTAGACAAGGTAGGGGATTCAATTAAAGACCAGGAGGTAATCCCTACTGAGAACCAAGATACAGACTTTGAGACGCAAGAGGAAGATCAGGTGGAGGAGGTAGGAGAAGTTAATATCAAGGTGACTATCCCCGAGGGTTCAGAATATAGGCCAAGATCTATTTATGAAGAGCTTATGGAAGTAGGTGAAGTCCCGGACGCTTTGATGATTGGTACCAGTGCTAGACAACAGGAACGGAGTGCATCAGAACCAGAGGATCTGTACAGGGCACCGTTCACAATTTCGAGAGGATCGGTACCAGAACAGCCAAACGTAATGTGAAGGGTTATAGAGTATGAGAAAAGGACAGAAGCACGCAGGAGAGCACCAACTGGAAGGATGGAGTAAGGTAGAAGGTTGGCACTGATTTTTTTTTCTTTTTAAGATTGTTGCACAATCTTGGAGGGGAGTTATATGGCGGACTGATATTGAATGAACCAACTAACTAAGAGCGGCGTGCGCGGACCTAAGGAAAATGCTCATTTCTCGTTTGTCAAGGAAAGTAAAAGTCATGGAAACTGGTGTGTGATATTGAAACCGTCATAAGTGTCTCTAAAGAAATAAAAAGTCTAGTGATTCAAGGTACATAGTTTGCAAAAACTTATTGGAGTTAAGGGGAGACTCATACTAGATCGCCCTCCGCCTACTTTTGAAAGGGCAAAATCAAGAATTTCAGCATTTTTTATTTATTACTACTAAATTAGTAGAAAAATTTCTCCTGAACATATTATATACAATTATTTTTTTAAAATTCTAAATAGCTTTTTAGATACAGAAATTTATTTAGAGAGGTGTCGAACTAAAAATTTTCAATTCCAGACAAAATTGCAATTCCAGGTTTAGGATAAAAAAAATGTTTTATTTAATATTATGGAAAATCTAATTTTTTTTCATATTCTCAACCTCTAGCTCATTCTTCGGATTTTACTCAGTTCAAATAAAATGGAAGCCAGCCGGAGCCGACCTTGAGGCTGGAGGCTGGTATTTATTTTTTTGCATGAAATAATTTTTTTTAAGATGAAAAATATATTTTTGGAAGACGTACTGAACAATATTTCAAATAGTACAGGCATCCTTAGTCGGATCCGGATCCGGATCTGGCGGCGATCCGAAGTAAAGCCGGAGTCGCAAGTCGGAGTCGCCCCCTGAGGCCGGAGTATGATTTTTTTTAAAAGAATATTTATATGAGAGGTAAATCAATATTTCAAATAATTGCAGAAACCTTATTCGGATCGGCGGAGGCTGAACAGAACTTGGAGCCTGGACCGAAGGCCGAAGCCGGAGCCATGTGAAGCCTGGGTATGATTTTTTTTAAATTATATTTAGTGTGAAATAATTTAATGGCCTAGAGATCGTACTTGAACAATTTTCAATAGACAAGAAAACCTTAGTCAGATCCTGGGGGCCGAGAGGCCTCACCCTGGGTGAATAAGAAATATATAGAAAAACATAAGGACTTTTTTTTTGATAGAAAAATTTAATGCAAGTAAGAACGAACTGAACAATTTTCAAATAGTGCAGAATCCTTAAGGATCCGGTTTTTCCGGATGCGCGGAGTCGGAGGCCGGAGTCGAAGTGGGTAGCCGAAGTCAGAGGCGTGGCCGTAGTTTGATTTTTTTCCGAAAAAATATTTTTTCAGTGAAAATTTATTGCGCATAAGTGCTGAATCAATTTTCAAAAAAAAGTGGGCAAAACCTTCATTGGATCCTGGAGCGGGAGTTGGGAGGCCGGATTCAAGAGCCTGATCTCTGGTATTAAATTTTTTTTAAGTAAAATTTTTTTTTGGGGCAATGAAAAATTTGTTGCCAGAAGAGGGCTGAACAGGTTTCAAATAGTGGCAGAAATCTTAGTCGGATCCGGAATCCGGAGTCGGAGCCGGAGTCGAAGTCGGAGGCCAGAGTCAAGCAAGTATCCTGAGTATAAATTTTTTCAGGAAAATATTTATTAAAATAGATGAAAAATTTATTGCCAGATTAGTCGTGCTAAACAATTTTCAAATTAGTGGGGCAGAAACCTTGTCAGATCGCGCATGGTCTATCTGACAAGGTCTGGAGGGCCGGAGCCGGAGCCGGAAGCCGGAGCCGGAGCCGTAGCCTGGTATATTTTTTTCAAAAAAATATTTTATTTAGGTGAAATTTAATTGGCCAACTGACGTGATAAAACAATTTTCAAATAGTGCAGAACCTTAGTCAGGTCTTCGATTTTTGTTTTTTGTTTTTTCTGGATCCGGATCCGGAGACGGATCCTGGGTATATAATTTTCTTATATGAAAAATTTTATTGCCAGAAGACTTGCTGAACAATTTCAAATAGCGCAGAATCCTTAATACGGATCCGATTTTGGATGTCGGAGGCGCGGAAGCCTTAACTTTGGAATTTAAATATGGTATTCAAAGTCGGAAGATTGGAGCCGGAACCAGAATATGATTTTTCAAAAATATTTTTTTATGGTGAAAATTTTATTGATAGAAGACGTGCTGAACAATTTTCAAATAGTTCATAAACGGCTTAGTCGGATCCGGATCCTGGGTATGAATTTTTTAAAAAAATTATTTTAGGTGAAAAATTTTATTGAGCCAGAAGACGTACTAGAAACATTTTCAATAGTTCAGAAACCTTAGTCAGATCGCGGAGCCGAAAGGAAGTCGGAGGGGCTGGTAGTAGGAGGCCGGAGCTGAGTCAGAACTGGGGCCTGGGTATGAATTTTTTTGCAAAAAAAAATTTTTTAAGTGCAAAATTTAATGCAGGAACAAAACGTACTGAGCATATTTCAAATAGTGCAGAAAACGATTAGTCGAGGTCCGATCCGGATCCAGATCGGTGAGCTTATCCTTGTATATAATTTTTTCAAGAAATTAATTTTTTTAGATGAATATATTTATTCGGCAGAAGACTTGCTGAACATTTTCAAATATAGTGCAGAATTCTTAATCGGATCCGGAGTCGGAGTCGAAGTCGGAACCGGAGTATGATTTTTTTCAGAAAAATATTTTTTTGTGAAAAATTTATTGATAGATAGAAGTGCTATCAGATTTTCAAATAGTAGCGTAACGCTTAGTCAAAAGAGACCACGAAGGGCCGAAGGCCGATTCGAGGCCGGTGTCGGAGGCGGCGGAGCCGGAGCCGTAATGGGTAATTAAAATTCTTTCAAAAAAATCCTTTTCTAGTGCGAAAAATGTATTTGCCCAGAAATAGCGTGTCTGAACAATTTTCAATTATACAGAAACCTTAGTCGGATTCGGGCCGGGTCCTGGTATGAATTTTTTTTAAGAAATATTTTTTTAGTGTGAAAAATTTATCTAAAGACTAATTTGAACAAGATATGCTGAACAATTTTTTTCCCAAATAGTGGGCAGGAGCCTTTGATGGACTCCGGATCAGGAGCAGGATCGCGAGTCGGATCCCGAGCTCGGATCTTTGCTTATAAATATTTTTCAAGAAATAATTTTTAGTTGAAAAATGTATTGCCAGGAGAACTTGCTGACTAATTTTTAAATACTTCTAAAAACGCTTGGATCGGATCCGGAGTCGGATGCCGGATCCGAGTCGGACTGATTCGGCGGCCGAGTTAGAGCCGGTCCGTTTATAAATTTTTTCCAAGAAAATATTTTTTTAGATGAAAAATTTATTGCCAGGAAGCGTGCTTAACAACAATGTTCAAATAATGTAGAAACCTTAGGTGGATCTGCATCCGGAGTCTGAAACAGAGCCGGATTCTGTTAAAATTTCGTATGCTATAATATTTTTTTTTGGGGAAAGCGAAATATTGGTAAGACGTGCTAAATAAATAACAATTGTGAAATAATGAAGAAACCCTAGTCGGATCCAGCGCCGGATCTGGGGCCGCAGCCGGAGTATGAAAGGGAACCGGATTCTGGGCCCGGATTTCTGGGCATAAAATTTTTGCTAAAAATTTTTTCGTACGTGAAAAATTTATTGGGCCAGAAGTGGCTGGCAGCACTTCTCAAAACAGTTGCATAAATATTTATTTTACAGTTTGGAAAGGGCAGCCGTAGAAAAATATTCCGGATTTCTTGTCTCTTTTAAAAAGAATAGGTATATCAATAGGCTTGAATTGATTCAATAACCAAAAAAAAATGAAAATATGCATATATTATTATAATATATATATATATTATTATTATTTATATTTATATAATATTACTATTATATTTTATATATTAATATATATATATATGTTTTTTTTTATATATATATACTATATATATAATATATATATATTATTATATGTGTGGTGTGTTTGTTGTGTGTGTGTGTGTTGTGTGTGTGTGTGTGTTGTGTGTGTGTGTGTGTGTGTGTGTGTGTGTGTGTGTGTTGTGTTGTGTGTGTGTGTTGGATTCGGGTTATGAAAGAATACGAGGTGGGGTGAGGGAGCAAGGGATGGTGTTAGAGTAATGAGAATGAAAGAGAGTGGAGGTGCCCCTACTATTATATGCGGATGATTTAGTTTTGTTGGGCGAATCTGAAATATGGGCTTTTGAGGGGATTAGTAAGAGAGAGACTTTTTTTTTTTTTTTTTTTTTTTTTTTTTTTACAGAGATAACCACCTTCACTCATCACCACCACTCACGAGAAGAGCCCTAATCTAGAAGGGGGTGTACTCAATTAACGTCCGAGCAGGAAGGAGCAGAGCCCAAGGAGAGAATAGCATTACATTCTCCCACCCGCCTCATTGGGCGACTGGGACCGCCTCGCTTGTATGGGCAAGTGTTTTTCTACCACTGAGGCTACGGGCCTTTAATAAATAAATATAACATTACTTAAAAAGAAAAAAATATAATATATCACACATACATATATAAAATACATACACATATACATATACAAATATATTTAACACTACACAATCATTAATAGTATTTTCATCACTAGCACTATTATCATAATATTATACCAATAATTAAT
>JABUQX010048388.1:0-15000 GCA_015478945.1 Trachelipus rathkii
ACGGAGGTTGAGGATTGAGGAGAAAAGGTTAGGATGAGTTAGTGAACGATTGCCTGAAGGAGAGAAATGTGAGTTTGTGGCAGAGACGAGAGATTATAAAGGTGCATTGATATAGGTAGATGAAGGCGGGTTTTGTAATGGGGGCATGGTTGTGGCCCACCTGGCCAAGGGATAACCCTTACATTGACGATTTACCATAGTGAGGGTCGTCGGCGGTCCATGAGCTCAGGGTGGATTTTTACTCATATGCTCTAGTGACGATGTATTCACTAATATTAATGGTATATAATCAGAGGGGCGGCCTTAGTGCATGGGCTTTACTTTTTTACGTGTGACAAATTATATGTACTATGTTCTCTAGCTACTTATTATGTCACTTTTCTTTTCCGATGCTTGTAGCACAATCATTATTATTCACTCTACAATTCTTGGGATAAGTGATATAAAGTATAGTTAGATATAAAGAGTAAGAATGAGAAAGTAATATAATATTATTATTATATATATATATATATATATATATTATATATAATATTTATATATTATATTATATAATATTATTATATATATAGTATATATATATATATATTATATTTATATATTTATATTATATTTTAATATATATATATTAATTATATATATTATTATATATTATATATATATATTATTATATGATATTAATATATATATTATTAACTATATTATAATTATATATATTTTAATTTATATTATATATTAATATTATATATATTATAATATAATATAATATATAAATATTAATTATATATATAATATTATACCTAATATAGGGGTTAAATAAGGTAAGAAGCATCAAGGACTCACACTATATTTATCTGAAAAAATTCTGTCCAAAATCAGTATATATATATATTTTATGATATGTATATTATTATATATTATATATTATTATATAATCATTATAATTATATAATTATATTATATATATTAATTATATTAATAATTTTAAATTAAATAATTATATAAATAATAATATATAATATAATAATATATATATAATATATATATAATATAAATATCTGCAATTATATAATAATTAGTATTACTATAACCTAATAATAATACTTATTTGATATATATGATTTTTTCTAAATAGAAATTGTGGAGTCCTGTTCCACTTTATTACTCGTAAGTATATCAGGTAATTTATGTACAGACTGTCAGGATATCGACCTGATATCCGGTATTCACGATATTACTCGAATATATATATCTTACGTAGTTTTTTAACTTCTCAGCAGGATAATTCCGGATATTCTACCGGCTATCCGGCTAATTCACTATTCCGTGACCATCCCTAATATATATATATTATTATATATTTATATATATTTACTTTTAATAGCGTATATATCTTAATATCTGCATGATTTTTTATTAAACTTCTATTATTATTTAATCCCACGTTGACACAGAATAATCATTATAATTATTATATTCGTTATTATCAAAAGCAATGTCATTAATTTGTGTTTTTAAATTATTAAAAGGTTTTTATTATTTGATAATTTTTTTTCCCAAGCAATTGAATTATGATAATGAGGGCTATTATTATTAATACCCTAAAAACTACATTTATTTTTTTTAACTTCAGTTATACCTTAAATTCTCACGCTCACCTTATTAGCTTACTATGTAAAAATAATCTTATTGTATTCTTTCAAAAGTATATATTATTTAATGCGTGTTTATTTAGACTTATTTTATTATATTATTATTCTAAAATATTTTTATTTTACAATATAAATTTATTAATATAACCTTCATGGAGGCTTCATATTTAAACACTCACATAGAAATCACTCATTGTCGGGTGGATTTAAATTATTAATTTATTTATTAATATATTTATTTATTATATATATTATTATATTATATTTATTATAATTATTAATTTATTATAAATAAATTTATTATATATTTATTTATATTATATTAATAATTTAATTATTATATTATATATATTATTTTATTATAATATATTATTATATATTATTATTATTTTTAATTATTATTTAATTATATATATTATTATTATTATTATTATTAATATATATATTAATTAATTATTATCTATAATATTTTTATATAATAATTATTATAATTATTATTATTATTATTATTATAATATTGTTATTATTATATATTATTTATTATTATTATATAATTTAAATTATTATAATTTATATTAATTATTATTATTATTTATTTATTATTATTAATAATTTATTTATTATTATTATTATATTTATTAATTTATATATTAATTAATTATTATTATTATTAATTATTATTATTATTTTATTATTATTATTATTATTATTTTATTTAATTTAATTATATGTATTATTATTTAATTTATTATCAATATTATTATTATTATTATTATTATTATATATTATTATTATTTTAGTTTAGTCACTTATCTAAATTATTATTATATATGAATTATTCCTATTGTTTGTGAATTAATTCTTTAACTCTCAATCTTCATTTTATATATTCTCTATGAATTTGACTTAATTATTTTTATTTGCACTCTCATATAATTGCATTTCTATGTTATTATAATTGTTACTAGTAAATTGGATAGGTAGACTTCAACATAGACTATTGCATTGCCATATCTACTTGTCAAACCAGTAAGGAACGAAGATTTCCTTTAATAGGGTACTCAAAATATTTGTAAGGGTAGCATCCACGATTATCTATACTCCACTTTATACGACGTGGAATATAATAATTAAACTTTTAGTAGTTATATGTCAAATAATGATTATACTGTAAATATATTTTCGAAAAATAGACAGTTATTAATCTGTGTCTGTAGGGTGGCTTATTCTTAAACTCTCTACTTATATTTGCCTTTTATAGCATTCTGGTTTTATTTGCTCATTTTGTGAGAGATTGAATAATAATATATTTCGTCTTTCACTTTATATTACATATATTGTTGTAATATAAATAATAATAAATAGTATAAAAATATATATATTATTCTTAATTTGGGTCATAATTGTCATTAACATATATTATTTTTTGTCAATATATTATTAATTCAATTTTTATATGACATAATTTTATTTATTTATTTATTAAAATTTAATAGTTATTAATTATTATTATCATATCATTTATGTGTATATAGTATTACTATTTCATAATAATATCTCGATATATAATCTATATATTATTTTTTTCATATTGGATACAAATTATATGTTCTTTGTTGCTAATTTTTATATTGTATGTGCTATCATCGAACCCCTCTGATCTGATAGGCTGTACTATTGTTGGAATCCGTTAATTTCATAAATCATATTATATTATATTATATTATATATATATATATTATATATTATATTATATATAATCTATAAAATCGAGATATATTATATCATTTGTATTAAATATCAAAAAAGAGAATTTTCATAACTTAAACCTAAAAATAATATCATATTCGTAACTTTTGAGGTATATCAGAACGTACATACCAACAGCACCTGAAATAATATAGTAGATATATCACTTAGATCTTTTACGTATAATTTTGGCGAAACTTACTGATTCTTGCACCTACATTTTTATGGTTATTGTGTATAGCTCATTCTTTGTGGTACTTCTCAACTTTTTCATAATTTAATTATATTTTTGATAAGCTCACAGTACTTGACTGGAGAGACAAATAAAAATATTTTCTTGTCATCTTAGCAGCACTACCAACCAATGATTAATGTATCATACTATTCTTTTGTAAGGCTAAATACACGGGATTTTGTAACATCTGCAGGTTTGCTTGTTGCCTCTTCTTACATTATTTCCTTCGATACCCTATTCTCAGTACTTTTTAGAATGTTTTTTTTCTGCTTTTGTACTATATTAAATTCATGTGCTGATATTAGTGTTTGATCTTATATTTTGCGTCTATGACTTCATCTCAACTTAAATAGTTATTTATCATTATCATATTGTATGGATTTAATCTATCACTTTTCATATAGTTATATGATGAAGCGATTATTGTATGGTATTAATGTATAAATATGTGGTATAGTTAATAATCTTAATATTATATCCCTTTTTTCTTCTGCCTATTTAAGTTTATTAAATCCGGTCTGCAGTATAATTATCTGATTGATTTCAAATGCTTTATTTGTATTTTACTTAAATATAAAGAAAGATGTTTGATGTTTTCTTGTACAATATACTTATAAGTTTTGTATATTCTCCTATACTCCTCTCAACCTTTATATTAAAGCTAGGAAAAATAATTAATGGGTATATTATTTGTGTTTATCGTGATATGACTTACCCTTATTGATGTTATATTGGTTTATGATTTTATTAATTAATTGTTATGGTAATATAATATATAAAATTGGCTGATTATTAGATTCGTTAGTGATTTTTAAAGTAGTCGATTGGTATTCTAGTGAGTATATATTATTAAACTTAGGCTTACAACGTCCAGTTACTTCATGGAACTTAGAGTAGAATATAGTATATAAAACTACTTGTTTATTGGTATGTCTTACTTCGTGATACATTTTTAGTTCATTCCTTCCCTCATTGACTTTTCACATTCTTTACTCCTATTTCTTTATTCTTCACTATTAGGCGGCTCTTTGAAATAAGACTGATGGACTCTTGTACTCGTTCTGAGTGTGTAGGTTACTTTCCGACACGCGGTATTGAGGTAAGAAGAAAGATGGAGGAATACTTTCTTCTGTCGGGAAAAGTCCTATATGGATCGTGTGGTGATTTATTACTCTATACATCGCAATAGGTGAGGTTTCACTCTTTTTGATTCTCTCTAGGGTGTGTTCTGTGTACTCCTACTTGAAAGGAGAAATTCTATATTTAATTTAATAATTACATTTTATGGATGATTGCTCTGTATAGATTTATTTGCTATTTTACACAGGTTGCTGGGGAGAACGCAGTTGAAAAGTTTCTTATAGTTTCGCATACATTATCTTACACTCTAATAATTCATTATTCAAAAACTCTAATATAATTAAATATCAACTACAATTATCAATAAAAAAAATAACATTTAATGGTGACAGTGAACAGTTTTAAATATTTTTGGTAAATAAATAATCTACAACTTAGAGGTGTGTTGGGAGAATTTATATCGCAATAGGCTCTCTTTATTAGTACTTAAGTAATAGAAAGGTACGTCATCTAGATAAGAGACAGTTACGTTTATACTAACGTTGTGACTCAGCAGGATATAGCACAGATAGATGTTGGTGTATTGTTTAAAGCGATATCATCTTATAGTACATAATAAATCACTATTAACACATAACAATTTATGAGGTCAATTATTCTACTGGTAAATTAATAAGTATATTTAGATTACACAGATAATCACTAAACTTGGTAGGTATAGAAGTTACTTAATCTCCTACCATATATACACAAATAATAAATATATATATATCGGTGATTTAAGCGTTAACTACAAGCAATGGCTTTTTATTTTCGAAGGTAAAATTACCAAATAATTTTATTATCTAGTATAGACAACGTCATAGTCATATCTCTGGTCACCTTGGGATTGAACTATCCAACATACTCTAATTTTTCTTTCTCACACTATTCACTCCAACATATTAATTATTACACTATCCATATATTATTATGATTAGAAACTTCTATACCATTATCGGGTTTTCTAATTATATATTCGCCATCACTTCTCACCTCTGTATTGGTACTCTTTACGAGATGATCCTCAATTATTCCAATTATTTCAATTAACTCTTCTCTTTCGGCTTGGAGACTTCTTTATATACCATTTTAGTGATGAATGTAAAAACTATATAGTGAGCTTATTAGTGCAATGTCCATTAATACTTACTTTTTAATATATATTTCTTTTGGGGTGTGCAGAACATATGACTGAGTTGATACCCCCTGGAAAAAGATGTACATTCAATTTTTTTTCCTTTAAAAATAAAAATAAAGCCCTGGTAAAACTCTGCATGTCCTCCTGGTATTCCCCACAGAGAAGCAGTGTTTAGGAATTACGATATATATATATCATATATATATATATATATATATATATATTAATATATATAATATATTACATATAATATTAATATATATGATAATATATTAATATATATATATATATATATATATATTATATTAGTATATGTATATATATCAATATATATATATAATAAATATTAATATATATTAATATTATATATATAAATAATATATTAATATATATATATATTATATATATATATATATATTAATATATATTATATATATATATATATATATTATTAATATATACTATATATATATATATATATTATTAATATATATTAATATAATAATATATATTATATATATATATTTATATATATATAATTTTATTATAATATATATATATATATACTAATATACTATATATATATATATATTATTAGTATATATCACTAACACAATTATTGCATGTATGTATAATTATTTACGGCTCACAACAATATTGTGTTATGGTGTAGCAGAAATAATCCTATAAATTATTTTGTAACATAATTATTAGACTTTGTATATATTTTTTGTTCCTTACTACTTAACCATTTATTTATTTTTCTTACCTAATTATAGGTGTATTAATATAAATATTAAAAAGAATCTTTATATAAAAGTACCATTTCCCGTTAATGAATGAAATATCATTTGAACTGAGTCTGTGTATTCTATTTCGGAGATATCTACTTAAGTGTATATGACTTTGATATATTTATATTGATCTGTATGATTGCCTAATACCAGGAACAACAAAATTCAGTTATAGAGTCTATGAGACCGAGATACATTAAAAATTTGTTCGGTTTTTGATATAGCTTGGCAAGAGTTAAAACCAGATTTGAAAGAAATTGTAAAATATTTGAATAACTAAGTATAATTATAAGTAATTTCCACATTATATCGTTCAATATTTAAGAAACTATCAAAATTTCAATAACCATAGAGCTATTTTATAAGAAAGTAACATTTACTAAGATTCAAAAATTATTATGCCTAAATATTAACTTCAAAATAAGTCATTTTGAATTTCATCAGTATCTAGGTAGTTATTGATTCGTTACTGATTCTATTTAATATAATTTAATTTTTATTATTGTTCGTTAAATAAATGAGATATTAAAATTTAATGGTAACGTACTGCTTTAAAGATTTATTATTATTATTATAATACAGATAATTAGTATTAATATAAAAATTATATATAATAATTAAATAAATTATAATATAATAATTAAATATATAATTAATTAATGAATAAATATAATAAATTAAATAATATATAAATATATAAATAATTAATATAATAATAATATAATAAAATAATAAATATATAAAAATAAAATAAGTAATTAAAAATATATTGATATAGTATATAAATAATTTATACACAATTGCAGAGGCATAAATAATAATAATAATAATAAATATTAAAATTCATTAATTTACATAGTATACATGTTAAATCAATATTTATTGAGTATGTTCTGTCATTGTTATTAAATAAACATTTTCTAAAAATCACTATATAATCATAATTATACATTAAAAATCTATAATTTATGAAACTATTAAATTACTTCATTTAGCACGCATATTTATATTATATATATATATTATATATATATATATTATTATATATATTATTATATTATATATATATTATATATATATATATTGTTATATTTATTATAATTTATAATATATTAATATTTATAATATATTAAAACAGGTAAAATTTAACGGATTTGCATATATAGAGTAATTTTTTTAATAAAAGCTTCCTGTCCAAATCTTATAAGAAGTAGTATTTTAAAGAAAATTTACTGTCCTATGTTATAGCCCATTATTATTAATATGAATGCTGTAATGATTTTATTTGAATAATTTTCTCCTTAATTTTTATAATCTTCCCTATTTAAAGAAGTTTTCATACGTACTTATCGAATTGTTTACATCTTACATTATATGTTTCTAAAACCGCAATGCCAAAAAATAATTTCAAAGTACAAAATCGGTCCCTAAATTGACTAAATCAAAAAGACGTTACCGATTATTTATCTCAAAGAGAGGAATAGGAAGTTTAAATATACTTAATTCAATCGCATTTTCATAACTTACTTTCTCTCAGAATATTTGTGGTTTCTTACACTTCGAGGTGAGTAGAGTGAGTATATTGCTTTTTCCGTGCATACATTACTTTTCGTGGGACCAGACTAACCAAATACTTTAAACTAAACCTAGAGCATTTTTAGAAATCCGCCATATTATGCTATGCGCTGCAATTGAGTTATTTCCACGGAGAGACGGCCACATTCCTGGCCAAGATTTTAACACTCTCGCATCAGGAGGCAGCGTGGTATTAGCCATATAATTCAAATGATAGAACTGAGTATGCATACTCACAATATTAGGAATCTCTCAAAACATCGTTTCTCCCAGAGCTCTAATTTATATCATGAGATCTATAAGATTATAGGTCGCAAAATATGATTTCTAATACTAGTGCTGAATTAATCAAAGTAAAGTTAATTATCTAGTCAATAAAGAGAAAGAGTGAATAGGGTAATAACTTAGATAATAATAATAATACATGATAAGGAAATCTACAGTTTTGGCAAAACTATCAACCCTTAAGACTATTTTTCTTTATTATAATTTATTGGAGCAATATAATATTTCAATAAGTAGTAATATATAATAAATCCAATTAAGCTTCTAATTAACTTTTTGAGGGCAACAAATATTATCATATGTATTTGATATTTTTTAATATAATAAAAATAATTATAATTTCCAAAATTTCGAACACATTGGACTCGAACATGTTATTATTATTACTACGAAAGAAAAAAGAGCAAGTAATGCATAATTACATTAATTAATCATATCAAATGCTTATATGTTAATAACATATGATCCTTTCGAAATACTACGTAAATTAGATAATCTTAAACTGTTTGAGGTGTATAATGTTAATAGTATGTAATGTGTATTTTCACGATAGTAAAAAAAGAAAAACGTTGGAGTATACTTATTCATAAGGAGTTTAAAATGTTTATATTTAAAAACTTTTATTATTAGATTATATGTTAATACGAAAAATGTATAAATGGTATAAATGTCATTAAGTGAGTTAACAGAAAACTAAGCTGATGAGGTGAAAAGAAGGGTAGATGGTACTTTTGGCTAAAAATACAAGGTATGATATACAGTAGTAGGTCGTAAGCGAGAAGAGTGTAGTAGAGTGCGATGGGAAGGGTGGATGGAGAATTAATGTATTATGATGGATAATGATAGTTGTGGGATATATGGTAAGTAGTTGTGCAGCCAGGTGAGTACGATAGGATTAAATGTGTAGTAATAAGTGATAATATATTACGGGTGAGGGTGGTGTAAATGTTAGCGGTTTTTATATGCGTAAATATATATTCAACCAGTGAATGGAAGCAGAGTGGATAGGAGGAGTGAAGAAAAGTTATTTTGAGGCATACATTATAATCATGAACTCTGAGGATTTACAAAAGAAATTGTTTGAGTAATATTGATAAATATTTTGTTCTATATTGAGGATAGATTTGAATATGCTAGTAGTAAGTGGGTAAAGTATAGGTGAGGGGTGGGTAAGATATAATATTAGGACTCATATAAGTATTTGGATGGAGTAGGGTAGTGTAGAGGAATGTTAATGGATAAAGTCTGTTAGAGTTGTGTGTTGAAAGAAGATATATGTATAGTGGGGGTGAGAATATACTTTATGTATTTAAAAAAAGTGAAAATCATATAAAATTTAATATTAACATGGATAGATAGAGTGAGATGACGGGGGGGAGGGCGGTACTGGAATTTAATTAAATGATTATGTGTAATAATGGGATAAGGATAATGAGGCAGATTAACTAGATATGTATAACTTATGTATTAGTAAGTGGGTGCAGGGTGAGGTGGAGTAATATTACGTTCACATAATTTGGTGGTTTTGCTAGGATAAGGTGGGAGGAGAGGTGACGGTTAGGGAAAGGGGAGAAAAGGTGAAGAGTTAAGAAGTGATAAAGGTGGTAAAAATTGTGTAGATGGAGACAGTGTGTAGAGGGATGTATCTATAAGTATTATATAGTAATAATATGAGGATTATAGGAGTGTAATTAGTGGTAGATAAGACGTGATAAGTAATGAGGTATATGAGGAGGTTATTGAAAAGGGTGTGGAGAGTGTGAGATGAAGAATTATAAATTTGAGGCATTAGTATAGTTTTTATAGAGGCTTAAAGAAGGGTATGTTTGATGATATAAAAGTAGTGTGGGTGTCAAAGCATGATAGGTAAGGTAAGGTAGAATGGTGGATAAGTGAGTGGAAGTAATATGAGTGATGAAGGAGGTGGTGAAAGGAAAAATATAGGAGGCTTATTAGGAAATATGGTTGAGGATAATGATATAGGAGAGAGGGTATATATAGTACTGGGAGGAAATATATGAACAGGGTTAACGTATAAGTTGTGAAGCTCACGATATATATGAAGGTTGAAATAGAGCAGAGGAGCGGAAGAGACTTAGCTCTGAGAGATGAAATGTAGATATTAGGGCACGGTACGAGTGAAACCGGAGTGTGGAGAGATACAGGTTATGAATCGAGCGGATCAAAATAGCGCTTCTAGAAGAGAGAGGGTAGATATGAAATGTTAAGAGAGAAGATAATGATTGGAGTGTGAGTCTTGGAGGGTAAGAGGATTATTAAGGTAGGTGACGCGATGATGGGCATATATATTATCTATCTTTTGATTTGGAGGATAGGTAGTGGTGAGGCTACACAGATGTGGGAGCTTGAGGGAGTGGCTGCTAATATGTTACTGCGATGCATGTGTCTTGTGTGTTATTGGAGGAAAGTGCCCGGGTACAGAGAATTGGTGGAATATATTTGACCTTGATAAGTGGCTTGAGTCTGACCCAGGCTTGTTTGTGTAGGATCGTTATATTTTATTTAACGGAGAGAAGTGGAGATCAGTGACAGATGATATTTATCTCGATCTGATAGGAGTGGAAGAGAGTTGACCTGGGATGCGTGTTGTAAAATTGTATGTGAGTAAAGGTAGTACATATTGGAGAGATATTTCTGTGGCACGTGGTTAGTGAAGATGGGTGTAGTTGATAAAGTGCTATTAACTTACTCGCTCTAACACAGATGCTTGTTGGAGAAAAGCTTATTAGAGAGGAAAGGAAAGTGTATGGGTGTTTTTTAGATTTAGGAACTGATAAGAAAATAAAACATATGAATAGAGAACTGAAGAGGGGGTGGCACAGATTGCTCGGAACGGATAGTGTGTGTGGAGACACAAATGGAGTGGGGGGTAAATTAGGTATATCCATTATCTAAGTAACCAGGTGTTTTGTAGTGTGTGTTTCTTACCTCATTTCTCATAGGGAATAGTAGAATTGTGTGTTGAGAGTGTTAGGCATACAGTAAGTAATGATAGTAAGTGTTACGACGAATGGCATTGTCTGCTGTGTGGCTCTGGTGAGAGGATGAGTGTTCTATATAGGGCGTGTGTACATGTGATCCGTGTGATTGATAAGTGGTATACAAAATATACCTGTTATGTATTAAGTGTTAGTGTCAGAGTGTGCACAATGGAACTGGAGTGAGGGGAGGGGAGGTGGATGAGTGAGATACTAATATAATGGGAATGATAGAAGGGAAGTGATAAAGTAATGTTAATACTTATAGTTATGCGGACGATACTGTATATACTATGAGTGGTCGAAGAATAGCTGAAATATGGTCTGAGTAGTATTATGGTGAGTAGAGAGAGTATTGAGTAAGAATATAGTGTGGACTAATAAAATGATGAGCTTTATAAATATAATATACCTATGAGTAAGAGTATATATAAAGTAGTTTATAAGTGTTAGTTTTGAGGAGGAGAAAGAGAGGTAAGGGGGTAATATAGTAGGGTTATTAGAGGCTATATATATAAGTATATTAAGTAGTAGGTGTTAGTTAATTGGAAGAAGTATAATGAATATTTTTTAAGATTATTATATGAGGGATGGATTGGGTATGGGGGTGAGGGATGTATATAATAGTAGAAATGGAACATATATATAGTTAGGTATATAGTAATAGGTGAATGAGAGTCATTTTAGTGAGATATGGTCTGAGAGGAATTTAGAAGGGAGAGAGAGAGAGTTTGATACTATCACAGAAAGTTTAAGATATTATTAAGGTAAGGTGTAGGGATGTGTGTGTGAAAAAAATTTAATAGTGTCTAGTCAAACAGTCAGAGTAGTTTTGAATATGGGTGTACCACCGATGAGCTATGAATTGCCTTGTGGCCAAGAACTTGGTACAGGTTACTAGATTTTGAGATAAGAAGGGTTGAGCTCATAGGAGCGCGGCTTGGTGTTACGCAAAACCGTTATAAAGATGGAAGGGAGAATATAATTGTGAGAATTCAAGGCAGGAACAGAGGAGAGAGTAGAAGATATATAATGATTTCCGAGGCACAGAAGTTTGGTGAGAGGTGCATTGAAGAAGAGAGAGAAGCAATGTTCAGATGGTAACAAGCGACAAGCCACTTGGCCAAAAAAAAAATCGCCACATTGCTTACGTTTCGACATAATATTTGTTTGTGTTGGTGCATCATGAGTATGTAGGTTAGGAGAAGTTATTGGAGAAGCCTTTCTCTTTGTATAAGAGTGAGTGGAAGATAGACTGGGTAGTAGCACGCGAGTATTTGAGATGATGAAACCAGGAAGAGGGGATGTGTTGTGACTCGTGCAAATTTAACAGATGCGCAGAGCACTGCGCAAGAAAGGAGGTGGAGGCAAAGGAGTTAAGTAAGGATGCGAAATTCTCAGGGCTAGGTGCTCCTGAGCTGAGTATAGACGACTAGAGCTGGGACGGAGTGCGTTGGTGTGGGTGTTGGGCTCTCGAATGGGCTAGACTGAGAACGCGACGGATAGTGAGTGAATGAGAGAGGCTGTACTTACCACTACCCCGCTCAAGCAGGCTAAGCGAGTGGAAAAAAGTAGTTAAAGACTAAATAATTATAAATAAATAATAAATATCATAATATATAAATACTATTAACATATACTTACGTATTATATATGATAAAATATAAATTAAACTAATACATTAATCACATTATAATTTATATACTAAACATTCAATTAGTATGAATAATACAGATAATTAATATACGCTACCTAATTAATTTATTTCACTTAACTTCACAAACCATATCACTAACTTATACTTAATATATATAGATTATATATATATTATATATATATTTATAATATTATAATATATAATATATATTAATAATGAATGTGTATGGTGTGTGCTGTGTGTGTGTATTTGTGTGTAATCTAAATTGAAATATATTAATTTCTTTAATATTTATCATTTCTAGATAAATGTGGTTAATTGCAAATATTGCTTTCCACGCGTGTTACTATAATGTTATTCTTCTGCATTGAGGAATAATAATATTACATAACTATCTGTTTTTTCACTCATCACCTCATTTTCTCAAAATCCTTATTCAATAGCTTCTTTTATGAATAATAATATGTTATTTGCTTTTCTTACCTCTTTCACTCAAATCCTTTTCTCCAGGTTATAAGACCAAATCTAGGTAACGCTTACTTCCTTCATAAATTTTCCGTCATCTTTCAGATAGATGTGTATAATATCCTTACAGTCATACTTCGATATTGATAGTATGTGCTACTTGTTCTATCTAGGCTGGGAGGATAATATAGATATGAAGATAGGGACGAGTATAATATATATTATATATATATATTATATTTATATATATATATAATATATATATTATATATATATATATCATTATATATATATAATATATATATATATATAATCTATATATTAATATAGATTCAATCCGTATCGAGTGTGACGCGGTGGACAACAGAACGGGAGGCAAATAAAGAGGAAGCAAGCAGCAGGAAACTGCGAAAGTGTTCAAAATCTGAAAGAATTATAAATTGGAGAGAGGACTGGTAAATTTGTTAGGAAATGGCTAAATAAGTATTTGGGATTGTTTTTAAAAGAAGAGTGTACTTAGAGTTTGAAAATTTCACAGTCTAGTAAAGAAAATTTATTTTAACGAAGTCAAATAATTTCAAAATTTTAAGTATTTATTTTTTAAATTATGTTCATAAATATTCATGGAGGAGCAACAACTTTTTCGACAACATTTCTTTAAATTAATTATTTGGAATGGAATTCATTTTTAAGGAAAATGAAAAAAAATTTGAAACTTTAAAATGAAAGTGAATTGCTGAATTTCGCGAAGTCGTCGTCGAGTCTAGGAAAGAAAATTCATGATTCTCTCGTCTGATAGCAAGGGGCTGAAAACCCCTTCTATCATTATACATTTCTTTTCGTGAATGGTGGTGGTAAATTTAAAAACTTATAAACCACCAACACCACACCCTGCAGCTATGTGGGATATGTATGGTGTTTTGAATAAATAAATAAATAAATAAAATATATATATATATATACAACATATATTATATATATATATATATATATATATTTATTATTCGGTCGTAGGTTAATTGTGTATAGTGTTATGATGGAGATTGGTTATAATATATATATATATTATATTAGTATAATAATTATATTATATACTATATATTATATATTTATATATATTATATATATATATATATAATTATATATATAATATATTATATATTATATAATTTAATATGTAAATATATTATATGATATATATTTAAATATATATATATATATTATATATATATATATATATATATATATATTATGATTATACTATATATATATATATATTAATATTTATAATATATATATATATATTATATTATATATATATTATATAAT
>JABUQX010048388.1:17500-20000 GCA_015478945.1 Trachelipus rathkii
TTTTGGAATTTTCAAATATTTAAAACAGAATTTTCAGATTTTATTTGAAATATAATTTTTCGACTTTTACTTCAAATCAATTATGTGAAAATATATTATAAATAAGTCACGGATATCCGAATCCCCATATGAGGAACTTTCACAAAATTTTAAAGATCAATATCCTCTCGAAATGAAGATCCGTGCGGATATTACAAATATGTGGAACAAATTTTTTAATTTAATTTAAGTTAAATTTAATTTCAATTTAAATTTAATTTAATTTTAATTTAATTTTAAAATTTTTAAGGATTAGCATCCATTTATTATTATTTTTGACGTTCGCGGATGTGCATTATTTCACATGGTCATTAATTTATTATTATTATTATTATTATTATTATTATTATTATTATTATTATTATTATTATTATTATTATTATTAATTATTATTATTATTATTATTATTATTATTATTATTATTATTATTATTATTATTATTATTATTATTATTATTATTATTATTATTATTATTATTATTATTTTATTATTATTATTATTTTAAAAGTTCGTATCTCGCGGGCATTGCCCAATCCAAGGACGGTGACCTGCTCTAGGTAATTACTACCCAAGATCCGGACGAATGATCGAACCTAACCCCTTTGTCTGACGACTCAGTCGCTCAACCAAAGAAGCCAAGGCATCGGCAATTTATGAACTAAAATATTAATAAAATATAATGTAGATGATGTTTTTATACGTTTTTTATTTATGTTTTTATATTTTTTTTTTGTTTTTATACGTTTTTTTTGTGGATGTTTTTATATATAGGTGTTTTTATAAATATACTTTCCATAATAAATAAATTAAGTTTCTCGTTCAACAATAAATACGAGCAACTTTCCTCTGACCTACAAACAAAGAATCTTATAAGTTAATCTTACAGTTTTACAATCTGAGAAACTTGCTCAGGTTATTATTATTATTTTTATTATTATTATTATTATTTTATTATTATTATTATTATTATTATTATTATTATTATTATTATTATTATTATTATTATTATTATTATTATTATTATTATTATTATTATTATTATTATTATTAGTAGTAGTAGTAGTAGTAGTAGTAGTAGTAGTAGTAGTAGTAGTAGGTAGTAGTAGTATATTTATATTATTATTTTATTATTATTATTTATTTTATTATTATTATTATTATTATTATTATGATACTCAATTTTTCATTATTTTAATAATTTTACATATGATCATTTATAATTAATTATTTTAATTATTTATTTATAATTTTCTATTATTATCATTAATATTTTATTCTGAAGATCATCACATTATTAGTAATCTCCTAAAGTCACTTCATTCTACAGAAAGAAATTTTCTTTACAATTATTCAGAATAAACAATACAAACTTGATTTAAGTATAGTACCAAGATTTCGTCCGTATACTTCGGACATTTCAAGATAATTTTATTTTTTTAGAATTTTACAATTTTGTTAAATAAATGCGTTAAATAATAACAAAAGCAAATAAATAAAATTAATAATTTTAAAGTTAGAAAAGTTAACATACATTGGCTTTATTGTTATTTAAAGATGTTTAAAAATTTGGACATTTCATTATATTTTACATTTATCACTGGTTTATGTATCTATAAGAGTAATGATTCCCCGAGGGGCAGTTCTTAAAAATCATTTTTTCTTGTTAAGATGGAGAAGATTTCTTTTATATTGTTATCGGGATTTTTGTGGTGTTCTTCTTTAAAATGATGCAATACATTACTCGCCATATACTTATGTTGCGACATTCTCATGTTGAGGGTATTCGTTGTGTATCCGATATAAGAGGCGTTACATCCACTTTCAGAGCATTGAAATCGGTACACAGCGTTACTACTCTCACCATCCGATAGTGCTTCACGAATAGAGAAGCACGAGCTCAGCTTCAATGTCTTATAGTAAAATCTTAATATTAACTTCTTCCCAACTTTTGCTCTAATATGCTCTTTTAAAATTAATTTTAATTTGTTATTTTCCTCTTTTATTTTTTACTAATATTTTCAGGTTTATAATATAATATATGCTTATCGTTTTCGTTGTTATTGATGGTATTGGCAAATAAATTCTTTAAAGTGTTCTTTATAATTTTTTATATAATGAACTGAGAGAAGTTATTGTTTATTAGATTCTGTGTTATTCTTTTAATTTCTATATCAAAAAGTACGCTAGGTAAACTAAAGTCTTTTTGGAAGACCAATTTTGTAGTTTAGAGGACTGAAGGAGTCGAAATTCAAGTATGTTCCTTTATCTGTAGATGTAACGTATACACTTCTGTCAATTTTTCCCATCCTCTTTAATTTTAATGTTAATATCTAAGAAATTAATATAGTTATTTTTGGCCTTTTAAAAAGTAAATTACAGACCACCAAGATCTTTTATTTTGGATTTTAACTTTTGAGCATGTTTTGGGTCGTTAAATATTACAAATGTGTCGTCTACGTAT
>JABUQX010048389.1:0-30722 GCA_015478945.1 Trachelipus rathkii
ATATATATATATATATATATGTATATATATATATATATATATATATATATATATATATACATATATATATATATATATTAATATATATATATATATATATATATATATATATATATATATATATATATATATATATATGACCTTCTTTTTTTCTAAGTTCGGTTTCAGTAGATGTGGAATAAAGGCGCATAACATGCACGGAATATATATATATATATATATAATATATATATACATATATATATATATATAAAGGTTATATATATATATATATATACATATATATATATATATATATATATATATATATATATATATATATATATATATATATATATATAATATAAAAAATATATAGTATATATATATATATATATATATATATATATATATATATATATATATATATATATATATAAAAATCACTTTCTCTATAAAAATATTTAATGATCTTACTCTCATTAATGGGGTTAATTGAGAGTACTTTCCTCGTAGTGCTTTATTTGACAATAGTGATACGGACAATTGACAGACAGGGATTTGATCAATTAAGTAAATGAGGTAATTCTATGCACAAAATGTCGTTAGAAATTATGATAACACCCACATAAAACTAACATAAAATTGGCAAGAAATCCTAATCTAAGTGACCTGTAAAGGGGAGGTCGGACTTGGCAACTCCTCATTGTGGGAGCGCTATCAAAGGACTGATCTGGCGTTAGCTTGCTGGCGTGCCAGCTGGGCACTCCCGCCAAGCTTCGCCCTTTTGTTTGGCGTCTCTTTCTTGTGGAAGAAAGAGGCGCGATAGATTTGAATTTTAAATAATAGATACGGTATACAAGTATGGAGGCTTCACCAGAGATTTAAAGGTGTATGCAAGGCTGCAAATTACTTCTTCTTACTAGTTGCATACCTCTAAAGACAATGACAGCTTTTGTCTTATATTAAAGATTCCTCTATGGTAAATTTCACCCTAGAACTGGTGGCCCTCGAGTGCAAAAAAGGATGTCGGACTCAGTAAATCAAGGTGAGCCTTGATTTACTGTTTCCACCGACATCCTTTCTCACACCCCCTTCTGATGAATAATTAACATATGGGAGGAAAGAGGAAGGAAAGGAGTTGAAACACTAATTTAGAAAGAGAAAGAAAACCTCATAAAAATAAGAGCTCGTATAGCGACATTTTTAATTACACAGGTAACCTTCGTCTGAGATACTGGGTTTCTCTATATTCTTTTCAATCTTCTAACCCTTTTCTTATCGTTCCGTTCGGTTCTCGTTTTGCATTTACTTTCAATGTCACACTCGCAAAGGCGAGATTCATGTTTCCATCATTCATTTAATTGGAAATGTTAAGGAACCTGTCCGGTAACTTCGTATTAACCTTTGATTTACCTTTAAATGCATCCAAGATCCAATAATTCACATCTGCAAGTCTTTCATTAAACAGCAATCTTCAAAATGATATTCCTACCCTTCTTCTTCCTATGTATTATTATCAATTCTGTTTTGATCACTCCATTCGAAGATCGTTTCCAGAGTAACCATGTTGTACGTTTTGTGTACGAGAGTTGTTGTTGTTGTTGGCCGATAGATGGTGCTTTCCGGGTGACAGGCGAGGAGAGATTTTGGTTGCTCCAGTCGAAGATCGTTTGGAAGCTTTGCCAGTTCGCGGATGGGAGGACCAATCACAGTGTTCGTAAGAGAAAGCGTGTTTTTTGGTTTGTTCTTAAAGAGAGAGTTTTGCCTTCTGAGATGCAGTCTTTTCTTTTTGTGGATATTTCTACTTTTAATATTTTTCTGATCATCTTAACATTAAAAGAAAGATTTTAGACTACGAGAAATAGTTGTTTGAAAAAGAAAAGGAAGTGAACCTTAAGCTAGCATGCGACATAATCTGAATTATACATTTATAAATTTTACGAGGAGCCTTTCGCTATACAGTTCAGAATTTGCATTTGTTCCCTACGCTATATGCGCGCGCGGTTTGCTTTTATGGGTACATCGGTTATAATTGTAGCAAGTCTCGTTAAGAGCTCAGTTGCTTTGACAAATGTTTTCTTTAAAAAAAATTTAATCATCTTTGATATAAAAATATATATATAATTTTCTCTAAAATATAGAATATCTTTTTATATGTAATTGATTCACGAAATGATATTAAAAATGTTTATTTTCCTCTATATAAAGTCAATATATTTTTAGAAACAATTGTAGGCCATTCTAATTCCATTTTCTATTCGTTCGTGGGTTCGTACCAAAAAGGTCTCTTTCCCGAACTTTCAAATTTTGAAAAGGCAATAAAATAGAATACATAGTTTCATGCAAACATACCGCTCACCGAAGAAAAGTTTTAACTTTTAATAAGATCGTAATTATTCAATATGATAATAGTTATTTTTGGATGACTAATTATTGATGGAAAAGATGATATTTAATTTTTCTATGTTGTTGTAAGAAAAAAGAAGATTTTGAAATTCTTGGAAACGTGGTAATTCGGCTGCTCCTTATAATTAGAGCTCCCTCATACCCTTGTCTCCCCTAAATTTTTTCTCTCTCTCTTTTTTTTTTTTTTTTTTTTTTTTTTTTTTTTTTTTTTTTTTTTTTTTTTGAAATTTATTTATTTGCTTTTCTTCCCTTCTTATTTTTTTTCGTTTTAACCTTTTTCTAAACTCATTCCGCCATTTCCAACTCGTCAGCTGGGGCAACGGAACAGCCTATTCAAAAGTTTGCCGCGCGATCTCGCCAGAATGTACAGAATCATCTTTTAAAGAAATTTTTGTTTGATATATTTATCATTTTTATTTTAGTAACAATTTTTGATGAATTTTTAATTGAATTTATTACTAAATTATGAAGTAACTTTCATTTTAAATTTATTATTTATTTATTTTGATCTTTACTAAAGAATATTTTGGGCAGTTTGCATATTTATTTTATATAGCGCTAGATGGCAACTCAAAGGACGGAATCATTGGCTGTTTGAAATTTTTGGCTATAAGAAAATCTTTTCATGAATATCCTATAATAATCATTATATATATAAATAAATGGATAATTGACATGCAACAATAGATAATAGAAATATAAGATAAAACACCTCACCAATTTTGGAAACTCTTTTAATTAACATTTGCCGATTTTGGCTTTTTCGGTAGTGTGATATTTTGATCACATTGAAATATTTTTAAATTTTTGTTACTATCGGAATTTTAGTTGTTAATTTTAACACAAGAGGGCGCATGCAATGCCTTTACATAGATTTACGGGTGTCTTTGAATCACAATTTCCTTACATAGGATTTCACAATTTTCACTTTATTGTCCATTTTTCATCGTTTGTATATTTATCACTATCGTTTTCATTTTTATTATTATTTTTATTTTTATTTTATTATTATTATTATTATTATTATTATTATTATTATTATTATTATTATTATTATTATTATTATTATTATTAGTAGTAGTAGTAGTAGTAGTAGTAGTAGTAGTTTTTGATTTCAGATTTAAAGTGTTTTTAATTTTATTCCTTGATATATTTATTTTGCACTACGAAGTTCTGCGTTGAATTTTTAAAGTAATTTTCCACTATTTGGATGGGGGAAAGGGGGTTTGGAGATGCTTGGGTGAGAAGCTGCTTTGTTTCTCCTGTACCGCGCAGCCTAAATTTCGAGTGTTGGCAGGATATTGTTGCCAGAGGCTGTTCTTTGTTTTTCTTTTTATTTTCTAATTTTCGATTTCGTACACAGCGTTGGCCATGTGTGCGAGGGTGTGTATACTTACACATGATGAGATTTTGTGGAGATGTTCATATACCGCTGGAGGTAGACTTTTTAGAAAGAATTCTTTCACTAAAGTTTCTTGTTTTTTGAAAAGGTTTTGCGCGGTTTCTTCACCAATGATCTCTCTTATTCGCGACAAAAATTCACTGGGAAGTTCGCCTGTACGCATGGTTTCTTGAAGGACATTTCGTATGTTTTGTTCTTTTGATGTTGTGTAGGTTCTTTTTATTGTTTTTAACAATTCTTTATAAGTATTATTTTTGATTGGGGTTTTGATAGTGGCTAATAACTGAATTGGGAGCTTTGGCGCTATTAATCTTAATTTTTCTTGGCCACTTTTTATTTCATAAAGTTTGAAAAGATTGTTTACCGCTTTCAGCCAAATTTGTACATCATTTTCAAGAAAATTTGGAAGTATGATTGAGTGTGCAAACTTGCTTAGTGTTTTTCGAGAAGCGGGTGGCGTGATTTTCAACTCAGCCTCTGATGACGAAACATATGGGCCTCCCTCCTCATGCGAGGGGGAAATTCGTTGGGGGATTGGAGATCTTTTCTTCCCTCTTTCAAAAGTGGGTTTGGCCTTAGTTTTAAGGCTTAATTTCTTTTTTGTTGACACCATTTCTATAGCCTGTTGTTCTTGACTGGGTTTTGGCGTCGTCTTTGAGTCAACTGTTAGGCGTCGGTTTTAGGCCTAAATCGAGAGCTTGAATTTGAATTTTCGCTTTCGAAGTAATAACGACTTTCGTTTCTTATATTTTTAAATGAGATTAATAAGAAGCTTTTTCTTCACGTTATTAATTTTGACTCAAATAATTTTATTTAATTTATCCAAATATCACTATTTTAGCACTTGATACGAGAAAGTAACCGATTTTTTTCTCGATTAATTTGAAATTTTCACAATTTAGGCACTATCTGACTCTAAATTAAGGGTTTTAGGGGTCACTTTAGGGGTTTTAGCCCCCTAATTGTCACTTCTGGGCGTCACCACTGATGTCTGAGGTTGAAAAATCACTTCCTAACTATCAAAATGATTAATAACCCTGCAGTCATTAATCAGGGGGGGGTTAATTGAGAGTACTTTCCTCGTAGTGCTTTATTTGACAATAGTGATACGGACAATTGACAGACAGGGATTTGATCAATTAAGTAAATGAGGTAATTCTATGCACAAAATGTCGTTAGAAATTATGATAACACACACATAAAACTAACAAATAAAAATGGCAAGAATTCCTAATCTAGATGACCTGTTAAGGGGAGGTCGGACTTGGCAACTCCTCATCGTGGGAGCGCTATCAAAGGACTGATCTGGCGTTAGCTTGCTGGCGTGCCAGCTGGGCACTTGCCGCCAAGCTTCGCCCTTTGTTTTGGCGTCTTCTTTCTTTGTAAAGAAAGAAGCGCGAAAGATTTGAGTTTTAAATAACATATACGGTATACAAGTATGGAGGCTTCACCAGAGATTTAAAGGTGTATGCATGAGGCCTGCAAATTAGCCTCTTACAGCTGCATACCTTCTAATGACAATGCATGCTTTTGTCTTACAAAGATTCCCTATGGTAAATTTCACCCTATAGACTTTTGTTACAGTTTACAGGTAAGTTATAGTATATATATATATATATATATATATATATATATATATATATATATAAATTATTATAATATTATTATATATATATATATATATATATATATATATATATATATATATATATATATATATATATATATATATATATATATATATATATATATATTATATATATTTATATATATATATATATATATATATATATATATATATATATATATATATAGCAGTATATATATATATATATATATATATATATATATATATATATATATATAATATCTTTATCTTCTTTTCTTCTCCCACTTTATGTGGAATAAGGGCGCATAACATGCACGGAATATAGAAATTTAGGTAGAAAAGTATGACGTAAGTCGAAAGGAAAGTCCCCCTATAATCCCCTCCATACCTTTTAGTGAGAGCTCGTCGCAGTCAAAAATAAATCCACCCTAGGGCTTGAGAGGACTGCAACGGAAATTTACTGTTGTATCTCGTCAATAATGGGTTCAACCCCTGGGTCAGGCTCACAACCATAGCCCTTTATAAAACCACGCCATTTACTCCAATTATATATCTTTCTTCTCGCCTCTGCCATACACACATTCCTTTGCTTCAGACATCCCTTTACTTACTCTATCCACTTTTTCTTCTTTCTCAGAGTCATTCAATTTCCACAGCACTCACCATTGTACATCCGCTTAACCAACCGACTATCATTCTTCCTTTCGATATGACCAAACAATCTCAAAAAACTATAGTTTAATTTTCATTTACGACTTTCTTCACACGACACAGGACACAGTCCCCTAATGAGTTCATTACTCATTTTATCAATCCTTATCACACTTAACACGCCCCTAAGATTTTCCATCTGAACAGAATGGACCTTACATCTATATGTCTTATTACATACCATAATTTCACTACTACACATTAACAAAGGTAACAACATACCCTCATGCTAAATCCTTCCGCACTCTTCTAGACCTAGTTCATTTGTATCCACCAAGGATTCAATTGCACCAGATATCTTCCAACCATTCAGAACTTTCCTCCAATTTCACCCTGCATTGTCCGTTTTCTTTTCACCCAGCATATATCCTAAATTTTGAAACTCGGATATTTGTTCCAATTGCTTAACATCCAACAAGATTTTACACAGGGAACTCTTATCACTCCCTATCATAACTTTACTCTCATCTACATTTACTTTCAGACCCTTTCTTTTACACACCCTGTCAAACCCCTCCTTTTACACACCCTGACAAACCTCTCTACCAATCTTCACAAATTCTTCAGATTCGCCACGCAGAATCAAATTTGGTGTCATTTGAAAATCTTAGAAACCTTACATTTAAGACCCTGGTCTAAATCATTTATATATATATATATATATATATATTATATATATATATATATATATATATATATACTATATATATTATATATATATAATATATATATATTATATAATAATATTTAATAACTGAGGAACAAATAGTGCCACAACACAGAAAAGATGTGGGAACAACAACTCTTCATTATTTCCCATGGTGAATTATTGCCATTTAGTAGTACACCCTGTCTTATATTCCACGACCAATCTTTAATTCACCATGTATCACTCCACCTATACTACATTGCGATAACTTTTTCATCAGCCTTATATAGGGAACCATATCAAAGGCTTTGCTGAAGTCTAAATATATAATATCAGCTTCGATTTCCTCGATCAATGCAGCTAGTAAAATATTTAAAAAATTCTATAAAGTTTTGTTTGACATGATCTACCCTTTCTAAAATTATACTGGGAGTCATAATCTTTTAATCCAAATATTTATCTATATAACCTTTAAATACATTTTACAAAATTTTAAAATCAGAGATGTTAAGCTAACTGGCCTATAATTTTCCAAATCTTTCTTACTACCTTTCTTATAAATAGCCACAATATATGCTGTTTTCCATTCCTCTGGTTAAATCATATGTTATAAATCATATAAAATATCGCAGTACAGTGCTTGCAATGCCACCTACTCCTTCCTTCAGAATTCATCATATTATAACTATCGGGCCTGCAGCTTTATTTGGGTCAAGATGTCCAGTAAAAGATTTATTTTTCTTTTACTCATCAAATTCAATTCTAAGTTATATATACTGCAATGCATTCCATTATTCATTAGTCTCCAAACTGTTATAGCACCAAGTTCCTCAAATAAACACTGACTTCATAATAAGTTCATTGAATATTGGTGACGAAACTCCCTTTACCTGAACTACTCGCCAAATTTTCATAAGTTTAATTGGACCAATTGTCCTATTCTTACTTTTAATTTATAAAACCTAAAAATGTTTTCGGGTCCTTATTACTTTTTCTTGCTAAATTAATTTCTACAACTCTCTTTGCCTTTCTCATTGGAATGAATTAAGTTCAATTACTATTTTCCCCTATAATTTCTAATCTTCCCCCTATTATTAAACATGAATGTAATTAAAACATCTATTTGATTTTCATCGATTTTCTCTCTTATCTCTATTCCACCAAATATATTTTCTCTTCGCCACCCTAATCGGAGTATCTTAAAACATAATGATTGAACATTTATCGAAATTTGTTTAAAGTGTTCCCACATGATAAAAAAATTTTGGGCTTTAAACTCCTTGTTTCGAAATTTGTAAAATCGCTGTTTAGGAAATCTAAGGTCTTACTTATCCTTATTAACTTGCAATTTGTTCCCAGATACCACATTCATGTTAAATCTAATTATATTATGGTCACCAATTCCTAAATTTTCCTCAATTCTAACCTTATCCACCATACTTTTATCGTTAGTTGTTATGGCTAACAGTGTTGCGTATCTGCAGGTTCAGGACAATCTGGCTAAAAAAATGTTGCCTAGACTCTAGTATACAATTTATAAATACGGAACCTCTTTGATCCTTAGTAGACAAAGAATTCCACGGAATGTCAGGTAAATTAAAATCCTCCTTTAAGACATACCTTTTTCCTTTATTGTGATATGTTGTGTCGATCTTTTTTCACCATTTCCATATGCACTTCATGACTTTGGTTAGGAGGTCAATAAAATGCTCCTATTCTGTATTATCTATTATGTACATGGCTATCTACCCAAGCAGATTCAACATCATGATTTGTTTTAATGTCAGTCATTAACACAGATTGAATATTGCATTTAATATAAATCTCTTCACCACCACCTTTTTTTCCTTTACGCTGATATAAATAAAATGAATATCCGACTATTTCATATTCCTGAAAGGAGTCTCCATAAAATGTGTAATTAACCCATGATTCAATTATGCTAATAATGTCTAGATTCTCCTTTATGATATAACTTATCGGTCTTTTTTTAATTTCTAAGGCTATGAGCATTTAGTAGAAGCATTTGATTTTCGAAATGCTGTTACTTGTCTTGAATTCATCTTTATTTAAGCAAAATATATATATATGAAATATATATATAATATATATATATATATTATATATAAATATATAATATATATATATATATAATATATTATATATATATATTAATATATATATAGTATATTATATAATAAATATATAGTATATATATATATAAATAATATATATGTAATTAATATATAATATACTCTTGTACTTATATGTAGAATTCCGGTCCGGCCGGAATTTGAAATTTTTTTCCGGTTCCGGCCGGAAAAAATTTGCTGGGAGGGATTTATTTTACATAACCATAGCCCATCTTTTAACAAAATATAATATTAGCCCTTGTGTAGCATTCATATAGTGGTATTACATTACCTACCAGTATTATTTAGAATAAAATTTACTCATATAACCTCAAAAATATAGGAATTATAAGATATTCCTCATTAAATTGATTTAATTTCCAAATTATATATATATATATATATATATATATATATTATATATAATATATTATATATATATATTATATACTATTATATATATATATATATATATACTATATATATATATATAAATATATATAATTCTATATATATATATATTGGGCATTTACGCGTTAAAGCGTTAATCCGTTTAAATTAACTCGTTTTAATTTTCTTCGTTAACTTTTTAAGGGCTTTCGTTAATTTAAGAAAAGTATCGGACTATTAAGAGTTTACATTTGTGAAATTAAACGTTAAACGAGTTAAAATTTATCTCCCTACATCCGTTAACCGTTACCGTTAATTTACGAGTTTATAAAAATATTTTTCTTATCAGATTTTTAAATTGTATTAGGTTCGATTTCGATAACAGATAAACTTGCTCCTCTCAATGGCTCAAAATATGTTTATTCTTACATGGTTATTATCCTGTTTAGTAATGTTTAACAATGTTTTCTTATGCTGTGTTCTCAGATTTCTTATTGGTTCGCTGAAAAAAAAGATAGTGACTGTTGCTCGTTCAATGAGTCATATTAACACTGTAAACACTTAAATTAAGAAAGTTAGAAGTTTGCAAGGCTTTGTTTACTGCAGCCCCTTTGTTGACGCCCTTTTGGCAGGCATCAACAAGAGGTTTGAATCCCTCTTCAAGGACGAGGTTTTTCAGTTTGCTGCTGCTTTTCACCTCAGGTTTTGCCTCATCTGGTTAGAAAATTATGATAAAAGCAAAATCCAAAAGATTAAAGAAATTATGGGTGTAAGCGGGTTTTGGGCCTCAGCCCGTACACCTCCTTCGGAGGGGTAATGCCGCTTAACACCCCTTCGGGGTGATCCCCCCTCTCAGGATTCACACCCTTTCAAGGGGCACATCCCCTTGGGTTTTCTCTCAGGAGGTGATGTGTTGCTATAGATACTCTTGTTAATGAAAACTGTTTTAATTCGTTAAGTTAGTGTACGTTATGTTAAATATTATTATGACAGTGTGAAATTAACACTGATTTGTTAGAGAAATGATGAGTTTTGTAAGATATTACTGTGTTAACTGACGAGATGTGTTTAGAAACGTGATTTATGTTTATTTTTGTTGAGTATTGTTAAGGCTTTTGCCCAAGAATTTGCATAATGTCTACGTTTTATTCATAGTTCAATGATGTTATAGCTCCGAGACGAGTGATACTTTGATGAAGATAGGGTCAATTCATAGTTCAAGATGCTGGTATCTTTGATAGATTGGTCACTTTGTTAAGGATTTTTGTTAGATAATACTGCTTTTACATGTTGCTGATATGCGGGAAAAAGTGGGAACATATCGATGTATTGTATGACCTGTTAGCTTTATTGATGTTGATAATTAGGGAATTTTCAGGATGTTAGCGGATTATTCATACGCGAGGTAAGTACGTTAGGTTTGCATTTGTACATTATATTTTTAGTTCAGGTTATGATATGTGTTGCTTTAATTCTACGTTGAACTTTGTTGCGTAAGCATATTTTGTAGGTCAGTATATAAGAACTTATTTTTTATGTTAGTTTAGCAAAAAGTGAAGTCGAAATGAGTGGACTTGAAATCAATAAGTTCAATAGATCATAGCCGGATGGGTGGGTAGGCGACTGCAGGGATGGGTTGTTTGATTTACTGATTTACTGCTTTAAAAATCAGTAAACTATCTACGCTTTACTGTGTTTATTTTAATTCAACAGAACTTATTTTTTATGTTATGTCAGGCGTAACAATTTTGGTTACATTTATGTTAATGTTTGGGTTAACACTTTTTGTTAATGCTTGCATTATTTCGTTGGGGATTATGATATTTAGCCGAGGTTAAAATGAATTTTTGTTAAATATTACGAAGTTGAATGGTAAAAAATATTTGGTACGTTAGCATTATATTTGTTGTCATTATGATGATTAGACAGAGATATCTAAATGTTTTTGTTAAATATTTACGAATGTTTGAATGTAAAATTAACATGATAAGTTAGAGATAATGCTTGAAAAACGGTGTGAATAGGTTTCACGTTTTGTACGAAGTGTTTAGGCTACTTTACTGTTGTTAAGTGCGGTAGTTTTTTTTAATGTTAATAGTTTATTCGTTACGTAATGGTGTGTTCGGTTTGTCGTTGTACATTATATCTTAGTTCAGGTCATGTTATGTTTAGCTTTATTAATGTAAAAATTTTGTTACGTTATAGCATATATTCGATGGTTAGTGTATAAAGAACTTATTTTTGTGGTATGTTTAGTCGAAATTATACTCAAAATATGACATGAAAATCAATAGATCAATAGATCAAAAGGTATGGGTGGGAGGGTGGGGAGGGGTTGATGGTTTGTTTTACTGATTTTACTGCTTTAAAATCAGTAACTATACGCTTTACTGGTTTTTATGTTATGTCAAGATAAAATTTTGTTATTTTATAATGTTATGTTTGGTTAACACTTTTTTATGTTTGCAATTTTCCGTTGGGGATTATGATAATTTAGACGCAGGTTTGAAATGAATTTTTGTAATATTAACGAAGTGTGACGTAACAAATTTTGGTACGTTAAGAATTATATTCGTTGTCAGTATGAGAATTAGACAGGGTTATGCTAAACATTTTTGTAAATATTACATGTTAATGTAAAATTAACATTGATATGTTTAGAGATATGCTTGAAAAAAAGTTAAATAGGTTACGTTTTTGTACGAAGTGTTAGGTACTTTTACTGTTGTTAAGTGCGGAAGTTTTGTTAATGTTAGTAGTTTAGTTCGTACGTATGGTGTGTTAGGTTGTCGTTGTACGCATTAGTATTCTTAGTTCAGGTTTATGTTATGTTGCTTTATTAATGTAAACAAAACTTTGTTGTTACGTTAGCAGATATTCGATGGTTAGTATATAAGAACTTATTTTTGTGTTAATGTTTATGCAAAATGATACTCAAAATATGACTCATGAATCAATAGATCCAAAGGTTTCTTGGTGGGAGGGTTTGGAGGGGTTGACGGTTTGATTTACTGATTTACTGACTACTGCTTAAAATCAGTAAACTATTACAATTTACTATGATATTTTTATTCAAAAGAACATTTTTATGCTATGTTTGGATAAAACTGTTATTTTTATTTTTATACAGTTTATTCGATGGTCTGTATGATAATTAGACAAGATTTTATGATAAATTTTGGTTAAATATTACTGTGTCATGTAAAATTAATTTAATATGTTAGAGCTATGCTTGGAAAAAGTATGAATAGGGTATGTGTTTTGTATGCAATGTTAGTTACTTTACTGGTATTTAAGTGTGGAACTTTGTTAATGTTGACAGTTTTTTCATAGGTAAGTTTGTGTTAGGTTTGTGGGTGTACATTATTTTCTTAGTTCATATGATCGCTTATGTAGCTTTTATTATGTGTGAACAACATTGTTATGTTAGCCATATAATTCGCTGTTTATATATAAGAACTCGTTTTTTGTGCTATGTTTATCCGAAATGATTCTCGAAATGCGACGTAAATAATAGTGTTAATTGTAAAATTAACATTGTTATGTTATAAGATATGCTTGAAAAAGTGGGGTAAATAGGTTACGTTTTGCACGCAGTGTTAGTTACTTTACTTAGTATATAAATAACTCATTGGAACTTTGTTAATGTTAGTAGTTTATTCGTTTGCGTATGGTGTGTTAGGCTTTTTGTAATTGCTCCATTAATATTTTAGTTCTTGTAATGCTATGTTAGCTTTATTAATGCGAAAATACAATGTTACGTTAGTATATATTCGTTGGGTTAGTATATAAAGAATTATTTTTGTGTTATGTTTATCCGAAATAATACTCGATATGTGACCTGAATCATTAGATCATTAGATCAAAGGTCATGGATGGGTGGGATGGGTAGGGAGGGGCGGAGAGGGACGGGTGGTTTGATTTACTAGATTTACTAGCCTTATATAATGTCGGTAAGAAGCAGAGCATTACTTTAAGCAAATTTTATCAAAGAACTTTATAGTAAGTTTATGTTTGGATAAAACTTTGTTATTTTATGTTATGTTTTGGTTAAAAATTTATGATTGCATTCAATTTTTGTTCCAGTTTCTAGAATTAATTATGAATAAATTTTTGTTAAAATATTCTATGATAAAGTAGAAAAACTTTGTTAGCTAGAATACTATTTGTTGTCTGTATGATAATCGGACAAGGTTTTGATACATTTTTTTGCTAAATGTTAGTGTCAGTGTAAAAGTATGAATAGGTTACGTTTTGCATGCAGTGTTTAGTTTACTTTACTAGTGTTAAGTGTGGACTTTGTTAATGTTAACAGTTTATTCGTGTGTAAGTATTGTTAGGTTTGTCTTTGTACATTATTTTTCTTAGTTATGTTACGCTATGTTAGCTTTATTGATGTGGAAAACTTTATTACATTAGAGTATATTCGTTGACTCGTATGATAATTAACCAATGTTGTGATAAATTTTAGTTAAATATTACCAATGTTAATATAAATTAACATTGTTATGTTAGAGATATGCATGACAAAGTGTGAATAGCATCTACGTCTTTGTATGCTACTGTTATTACTTTAAGGCTTGTCAGGATTTGTGTTGTGTATTCATATTCATAGTTCAGATGATGCTCAGGGTAAGCTTTTATTAATGTGAAAACTTTGTTACGTATGCAGCATAATATTCGTTGATCAGTGTATAACGAGAATTGTTGTTTTTATGTTATGTTATCCAAAATGATACTCGAAATGTGACTTGAATCAATAGATCAATAGATGATGTGGGCAGTGTGGTATGGCCGTTTTTTTACTGATTTACTGAATTTAGGTATGGTAAAAATATGAAACTAATTTTAGTTTAAAATATGACCTGAACAAATAGATCAATAGACTCATCGGGTTTGGACAGGGTGTAGAGTTGGGTGGTTGATTTACTGATTTGGGTATGTAAAAACGTGACAATTTTACTAAAAAATATGGACTTGAATCAATAGATCAATAGACTAACACGGAAGGGGTGAGGTGTGTAGTTTGGTTCGCATTGTTTACCTGATTTACTGCTTAGGTATGTAAATACATTGATAATTTTATTAAAAATATGACCTAAATCAATAGATCAATAGATCACGGAAGGGGTGAGGTGTGTATTTTGATTTACTGATTTAGGGTATGTAAATATGCAAATTTTTTACGTTATAAACATGAAAAGAATAAATTTTTTAGTAAAACAAAAAGTTTTAAAGAAATAAAATAAAAAAAAATAAAAATAAATAAAAATTAAACACAAAGTATAAATGTAAAATAAAACAAAAAAAATGAAAGAAAACTAAGTTTAAAAAAAAAATAAAAGTTAGAGAAATAAATTTAAACAAACAAAAAATAAAAAATATTGATATTTATTGTATTATTAAAGCGAATGTTTTATTAACTAGCCAACGACTCACTTGCAGCAAACGGTGCCAGTACCGATCCTGACTCCTTTTCAGACTCCTCCTTCCTCCTTTTTCTTTCCTTCTTCTTCCTCTGTTTTGCATTCCATGCATTTCTTCTTTTTTCAAATGGGGATCTCCCCTCCGTGGGGTTTCTGGACTCCGAACCCGAACCTGACTCCAACTCCGTCTCCAAATCCTCTACCCTGTCCTCCAAGTTTCAATCTTTCTGCGATATTTAATTTTTATGGGGGCAGCTTCCCCCCCTTACGGGGGGTACGCAGAGGGACGTAATCTCGTCTCCGACGAGATTACGTCATCATATAGCTCACAATTCCAAATTTTAACACCGCTACTTAAGGCCTAACATGGTTTCAACACGTATTTGACCTGGCGCTAAGGGGGCTGACCCACTTAGGGGTGACCTACGGTCACCAAAACTCAGCGGTGATCCACCTGTTCGATTGGGTGTCGTTAGGCCTAATCTTTACTCAGAAAAAGGAAGCGAGCCAAAAAGGGCGTAGCGACATATTTTGCGTTCGCTATAAGGGGGGAGGTACCCTATATAATCCTAGAGACTTGAAAACTCGTCGGTAATCGAGCTTAAAAACGCACAAATAGAACAATACCGAACGTTTGAAAGCGATACCTCTTATACTTTTTTGAGAAATCGCTGGGGCCGGTCAAACTGTTCGTCATACTAACTGGAATGAACCTGCTCATCCCATCAACGATTACAGCTCCCTTTTTATCTTTTAAATCTTTATACATTCATCATTATTCCTTACAGAGGTAGCCAATTTGTTATCATCTGCAAACTTGCAAACCTTACATTTAAGGCCCTGGTCTAAATATTTTATGATATATGAGGAACAGCCTCTCGACTCAAAGAAATCGTTACGGGAGCCACAAACATGTCTTCCTCTTTCATAGTATAATAAATGACAATTTTCACTTATCATGTGATTATTATTATATATTATTATTCATTATTCATTATTATTATTCATTATTATTATTATTATTATTATTATTATTCATTATTATTATAAAAACTTTCTTTGAACGTGGCTTTATCCCCTTTTCAGAGGGTAGACGGGGAGGAACTACAAACTTTAAGGGCAGCTATTCTCCAAGAGCCAGACGGCCACCATTCGTTGCTTCGCAGTCGATTTTAATTCTTGCTCCAGGAAGATAAAATCCAACGCTACGCGGAGGATTGAACCAGCGCCCTCTCGCATGAGAGTCGGCGAGTTAACCCTTTTCTCGTCTATGTATTCTTATGTATTATTATTATTTATTATTATTATTATTATTATATTATTATTATTATTATTATTATGATTATATATATTATTAATAATTATTATTATTAATTATTTATTATTATTATTAGAAACTTAGGGACAAAAATTTTGATTGCTTAATAATATCGGGGGGTTGAACCCTGTCCCTTGTCTATAGCCTTGTATATATATAAATTATATTATATTAATATATATATATATATATAATACTAATATAATATATATATATATATATATATAGATAGAGAGAGAGAGAGAGAGAGAGAGAGAGAGAGAGAGAGAGAGAGAAAATTTTTTAAATATACTTTTTCAATTTTATCATCGTCATCGTCAAAATTTCATCATCGTCACATGATAAGCAAGCTCTAATTCACTAATATATATATATATATATTACTAATATATATATATATATATATATTATATTATATATATATATATATATAATTTATTATATATAATATATATATATATATTATTATTTTCAAAGTAATTAATTATTCGTCTCCACGCCAACAGAATGAAGAGAGGGGAGGTAGTTTCCATACCCGTAGGGGAGGGGCGGAGGAACCCACCCAAATACAAAAGAGCAGGGGTTCCGGAGACCCTCCCGGAGGGGGGGGGAAAATAGTCCTATACCCTGTCGTTCCCTGGAAGGCCGAGAGAACCCGACTCCCGCCATCACTCTGCAGGTTTACCCTTGGGTATATTTTCAGTTAAAAAAAAAAATTATAACTAATAGAATACTCCTAAGGGTAATTACCTACCTAACCTATATTAACAAATCCCTAATAACTAGAAAGTCTATTTCATGGACCAACAGGGTGAGTTGATTGTATTTGGTTTTGTTTTACGTTAGGCCACCATTGAGTAATTTTCTCAATATATATATATATATTACAAATTGATAATGTTCTTAAAAAATTTGGCAGCATTGCTTCATCCATTTTCAAGCTTTATTTTTATTTTTATTGAAATTATAAACATAGAATGTATGAAAATCCATAAAAAAATTAAAATAATTTAAGATACCATTTTTGTACAATAAAAATATATATTATATATATATTTTATATATATTATATATATATATATATATATATTATATATAGTACAAATTTTCTATGACGCAAAACATATTTGCACACAGCTAGTTGATTTCAAGATATGAAAACTAAAACACATTAAAACTCTTTAGAAAAATTGTAAGTTTAATAATACGTTAGTAATTCGTAATTACTACTTCATTATCTATCGATTGATGTATTTTTTTCAGTTTTTCTACTAATAAACCCATAAAAACGTCGTCTGGCAAACGTATAAGGTTCATTTTTTTATTTCGCCAAGATTTATGGGAGTGCAAGTGCCCCCCCCCTTCCCCCTGTATACGCCAGTAGTAGCAATCACATATACCAATCAATTGGGGGGCGCCGGCGCGCCCCTTGTACTCAGGAAAGAACGATGAGCGTTTTTCGGGTTCGCCCCAAGGGAGAGGCTATCTTTGGTGTACATTTCAATGTACGCCGTTTTTACCCTGTGGGGTCGCTGCCCCCTGGAAGCTATATTTCCATGTAGGTGCGTGAGCTACTAACCCATGTGCGCGGCGTAGCCGCGCACATTGCTTACTAACCCTAACCGTGCACACGAGCTACTTACTTACATGAGCTACTTACGCTGACGTCATCGCTGTGTGTGTGTGTGGGCGAAGCCACACACACACACACAACACCACACATACTTTTATACAGGATTAAGTACACTTGGAAGTGCATTAAGTACCCGTACTTAATGTTTCCGGGGTTCCGCGCATATCCGGTGTCGCCCTTGCGCGGGGACCGCGCCGTTCGTTTGCTGGCTTATCTGATCCGTGCCGCGTCGACTCGCGCACCTAGCTGCGCTCGCATTGCTGTGGGACGTCACACACTGTGTGTGACGTCGCACACTGTGTGACGTCACACACTGTGCGACGTCGCACATTTTAAAAATTATCATATCTCGAATACGATTCAGTGCCTCTCGCCACCGAGATACGATCCCTCTATCGCTGAGTTAAGACTTCACGTCGTACTCCACTGTGCTAACGGCTCATTACAATGAGATTGAATTTTAGTTGACAAAATGTTCGTCTAATAATAATAATAAAATAATAATAATAATAATAATAATAATAATAATAATAATAATAAATATATATAGTATATATATATACTATATACTTATATATATATATATATATTATATATATATAATATATATATATAGTATATATATATATAGTAATATAGTATATATATAGTAAGATCGTATAATTTAATATAATAGTATCTTAATTTAATTCTTTAATTAATGACATGTAGGTTGACCACATGTTACGGTCTAATATTTAATAATAAATAATAATATTATAAAAATAATAATAATAATATAATAAAAATAATAATTAAATAATAAATATTAATAATAATATATATATATATATATATATAATATGATATATATTAGTATATATATCATAATATGTATTATACTTCAGGATATATATATATAATATATATATATATAGTATATAGTATATATATATGGAAGAAGATACACTGGTGCGACGTCGCACATTTTAAAATTTAACCGACCCTGATTACTTAAGATTGAATTTGAGGTTGAAGTATTTTTTCGCGTCTAATAATAATAATACTAAAAATTATAATATATATTTATATATATATATATATATATATATATTAATTAATATATATACTTTATATATATATATTAGTATAGTATATAGTATATTATATGATATATATATATATATATATATATCTAATTATATTTAGTATGCTAGCTGAACGCGCTACGCGCATGCGTCGGGAGATAAGCCCGACCCAAAACTAAAGTCATCTTATTTTTCTTCTTTTTCATCTTTGTTCTTCTTTTTCATCTTTTTTTTCTACTACTTCCCAATGATTCATACTTTAACTTTATCTTCTTTAGCGGGGCTTTCCATAGATTGGTGGATATATACTATATATATATATATATATATATAATATTATATAATATATATATATTATATACTATGTATATATATATTATATTATATATATATATATATATATATATATATATATATATATATATTATTATTATATATAATATATATATAGTATTAATATTAATATTATTATATATATATTATCTATTATTATATATATATATATATATATATATATACCTATATATATAATACAATATATATATATATATATATTATTATATAATATATATGTATTATATATATATATATACGTGTTTTAGTGATCGTGAAGACGTAAAGGCGTTGTACCAGGAGGGGTCCTCCGCCCCCTCCCCTCCTGACGATACGTCTTTACGTCTTTACGTCTTTACGTCTTTAGGGTACCGTAAAAAACGTGTTTTTACTACCCTAAGGACGTAAAGACGTTGAGCAAGCTGTGTGATGATGGGTCCCCACACCACCCTCTGTGGCAACGTCTTCACGTCCTGTGACGTCTATTACGGTCCTTACGTCTTTACTAGTCACAACAACGTCAATTTTTTGTTTATTAAACATGGGATGTACTTAACAGTTTAAGCATTTGAGAGTACGTAGTGGTAGTGGTAGTAAGGCAGTAATAGTAGTAGTGACAGTAATAGTTGTAATGGAGGTGGTAGTAGTAGTTGTAGTAGTAGTAGTAGGTAGTAGTAGTATAGAAACTTATACTATTCAAATCTATCATGTTTTAGTTTCACTAAGCTTAAAACATGGACTTAAAATAAAGTTTTCCAGCTGAAGACAACTTCGAATACTGAAAACTAGCCTTTAAAACTAATCTTTAGATTCCGTATCAGTGAATAACATTCGGTCTAACCGTGATGGTTCAATGTCATCCATCACAGTGAAGATTGTTTGATAAGAGTTATAAGTGCAAAACATGGAAAAATCACAGGGGATTATAATAAACAAAGTTTCATTTATATTATATAATAACTTTTACTGAAATGTTTATTTTCATTATATTATATATATATATATTTATTAAATATATATATATAGATATATCTATATATATATATATATACTATATAATATATATATTATTATATACTATATATAGTATATATATATATATATATATATATATATATATATATATATACTATATATTATATTAAGGCGTGGCATACAAAGTTTATTTTACATATAAGTATTACACTGCTAACAACTTTGAACTAAATATTTTAATATATGATATATATATAGTATATATAGTATATTTATATATATTATATATATATTATATATAGTAATATATATATATAATATACTCATATATATTATATATATATATACTACTATATTATACTAATATGATTATATATATATTATATATATATATATATATAATTATACTATGGAGATATAAGTGTTACAGTAACAACAACTTAGAAATAAATAAGTTTTTATATATATATATATATATATATATATATATATATATATATATATATATTATATATATATATATATATATATATATATATATATATTATAATCACCAACGCATTGCTGGAATTTATCTCTTAAGAAATTAAATAAGATTACGTTACAGGTCTATATCCCAAAATCGATAATGGAAGCTATCTTACACTCAGAACATGATAAGAGCCCTGAGACCGAGAATTTTTAATAATAATAATAATAATAATAATAATAATAATAATAATAATAATAATAATAATAATAATAATAATAATAATAATATTAATATAATAAGAATAGTTACAGCCCTTGATATATATATATATATATATATATATATATATATATATATATATATAGTATATATATATATATTATATATATATATATATATATATATATATATATATATATATATATATTATATATATAGTATTATATAAATGTAAATAATATATAAAATTATATATAATATATATATATATATATATATATATATATATATATATATTATGAGGACTTTAGATTTAAACGCTCCAAATCTTCGCGAATATACCAATCGTTTATATTGTTGTCCCCCAAATATTTTTTCAGTTCCTCAACACCATCCCCTAACACATATGTAAAAAGTTCTCTAAGCGATACTATAGTCTGTTTAGAGGCTGGATCATCGATGTAAATAGATCCACGCCAATGTTCTCTAAACGATCTAATAAATTTTTGCACATCCATAGAAGCCAAGAACTGTTTAATAATAGTTTCATGATCGTCTGTTAACATTTTTTTAAATGTATAATATTCCAGATACAGCGTATAATGCGCCACAGTGACATAATTAGTCAGTATTTCCGTTTTCTTCAAATGCAATAATATTTTCTTACGCGCCTCAGACAGATATTTTATCTGTGGTAGACCATTAATATAGAATCCGTAAGATGTAGGTTCATATACACCCGTTTCACTACACATACGCCATATTCTAATTTCCATACTGTAAAGTATTTAGATATTTGGAAAAAACTAAAGTGAGCTGCTTACCATCGCTTCTACTAATGACTGTTTTAGGCTGGTTTAAAACCTTCATTGACCAATCTTCAGCGTGTTTACATATACTAAGTAATTCTCTACGAGCCTCATAAAGACACGCTTGCACTGTAGATATATGTGAGTGATGAAAATTCCTGTGAAGAATATATATGGAATCCAGAAAACAAACTGCAAATGCAGTGTTTATTTTGCAGACATTTTCTTGTATGGCGGTATATCTGTTAAGACGGATCATGATGTAGGTAGAGAGAGCACGACCTTATAACACATCCAAAGACTAAATACTCGTGATCTTTTAAATAAGTTTAAAGATAATACAAGCATAATACGATAAATCTTTATGGCTGTGATTGGAAGAAATGAACCAATCACAGGCGAGGATGACATTCACTGAAACGAAATAGCTTAGTTTAACTCAGTCTTTGTTCGTTGACGTTGTATAGCCTGAAAACTTATTAAATGGTTACAATATTAAACAAGTAATAGTGCGAATATAAATGAATAGGAACTGAAATAGCAAGGTGGTGATATATTTAAAAATAATAAGTTTTCTAACTACTACACTACTACTATACTACTACTACTGGCCAGCCTTTAATAACTATTATAGCGAGTGTATCATACTCTTCTTGATCTTCTTCTTTAGCTATCTTTTGCCCATATACCGCTCATCATGTCAACCGTCACTGTGATTCTACTACCATCACTACTACAACTACTACTATCAGCTTTATAACTATTATACGCTTGAGGTCATAATGTATTCTTCTTATTCTTCTTATTCTTCTTATTCTTCTTCTCTTTCTTCTTCTTCTTCTCTCTTCTTCTTTTCTTTCTTTCTTCTTACTTCTTCTTCTTCTTCTTCCCCTTCTCTTCTTATTCTTCTTTATTCTTCTTTAGTTATCTTTCTATATGTACATCTTATCATACAATCCTCAGCTGATACGAGATAATATTAGTTTTAATCTATTTTTCATCCGTACGATAATGTGTAATGGAAAAATGGAAAACTTTAAACATATTATTTAATTGTGCTATATAATAGTTTATGTGTCGCATATAGATTCCAAAATACTACTACTACTACTACTACTACAGCTACCATTACTACTATCATGAGTTACTACTACTGCTACAATTACTACTGCTTACTGCTACCTTATCGCAACAACTGTTATAAAATTCGCACCTCTGTATCCATTCTACGCTAATGTTGTGATGTAATCCGCTAACATCTTTTTCTTCTAGTTCCAGTATCCTGATGTTTAGGTAATAAGAATCTTTACTAAGTTATTTTCATGAACATGGGCGCACAAACGATACTTAAACCTATAAAGCTGTAAAGCATGGGTCGGTGAGAGAGGGTGTGATGGACCCTCGCAGTGGGGGGGTTATTAGCCCAACGGCTTTAAGTACTTAGAGTCAGTGAAAAACGTGTTTTTTACTGAAATATTTCCGTACTAAACATAAAATAAATGACTTTATTAATGTCTCAGCCTGAAAAATTATAAAGTAGAAACGTTGTCAAGGTTAGATTCGCAGGGGAATTTTGTTAATGTTCAACGTTTATATCGCTATCCATAAGGTGTTATATTTTGATAAAGATGGTTTAGGATGGGGTCTAAGTAGTACTTTAAAAGAACAAATTCCGTGTGTGAAGTCCAGACTACTCACATTGATAATGACGCGTATATATCTATAAGTATTTATATATATATATATATAGTATATATATATATATATATATAACATATATATATATTATATAATAGATATATATATATATATATATATATATATAGTATATATGTATTCTATTATATATTATTTACAAACTGTTAGTCCGAACTCTTGAACTTGAATGGGTTTGATTGTAAACGCCATAGTCCCTGTCGTTGTTGTATTTTTGTAAGTTGTTGTTGTTGTTGTTGGTGAATGAACGTGACGTTATAGGATTTACTTTCATGAACGTTCAGGATGAACAAATTCATACACATAAGCCACGCACATTTGTTAACGATGACGTAGCAGTATAGATGAACCTCTAAGATGTTCACGGATGAACGAATCTGTTGTGATGAACGCTTGAGCTTCAGCTACGTTCATGTGATTAGGCTACGTGTACTTAATACACGCCGAATGTACTTGATGGGTCCAAAGGGGGTAGGGAAAAAATAAAATAATATTTTTATATACTATATATATGGATATATTATATATATATATATAATATAATATATTATATAATATATATATATCATATATATATATATATATATATTATATACTATATCTAATAAATTGTGCTCGGATTGGGCAATCATTTGATGTTGAAGTTAAAAGAATTAAACAGAACGCTAATAAACTGTAACCGACCCTTTTAAAAATTAAAAAACAAGCAAAAACAATAATAAACAAAACAAATCTCACAGACTCTAATGACAAATAAAAACGGAGCAGAATCGAGCATATTCTGAAAGTCATTAACTATAATTTTTAAAATTTCAAAACAGCAAAAAGACCTTCGTAAAGGAAATAATTCCTAGCGGTATTATCAACGCCCACATTATGTCTACAAGCAACTCAACAATCACAGTTAAACTATACCACAAACCAGAAAACTTTCTACCTACTTCTCTACTAAGGAAACCTTTTCAATTAATCATCATTTCGCATGTTCCGAGTCTGACTGTTACACTATTAATAGATTAATAAATAGGGCATACCAGTATGTATGAAAATGTATGTATAAAATATATACACTGCGCCTAAAAAGAAAACTATAGCTGATATATCAAAGTCATTTAAAATTTACACTCCTCAAGCGAAAAGCAAAAACGAAAAATAGCTGAAGCTACTACATAAGACATCATAAACCAAACATTAACATAAATGTTCCTTAGATTAAATACTAATTACTGAAATGCTACGCTAAAATTTAGTAACTTTTGTGTTTAAAATAATTCATCTCACGCTAGAATCTGAAACTCTGAAGACGCACCTGAGGCCTACAGACGACACCGATCAGGAACCGACAGATATAAATATGCCTCTATTTTCTTTGTAAATTATTTTCTAGAAAATTAAATGAATTAGAAGAAAACATTTCGTGAATAGGAAGCTAAAAGCAAAAGTTGATATATGAATTTTCTAAATAATATTTAATAATAATAATAATAATAATAATAATAATAATATATAAAATAATAATAATAATAATAATATAATAATAATAATATAATAATAATAATAATAATAAACGTATTGATGACATATTTCATAAAATCGGGTGGCTTCATCTTTATTTTTTCCTGTATCTTCTTTTTTTCCCACTATCACCCTTTTCACTATCCCTCTTCTTTTTCCACTATCTCCATTTTCACTATCTTTCTTTTTTCTCTCCTTTTTTTTTTTTTTCCTTTTTCCCCGCTTCATATATATATTATATATTATATATATATATATATTATAGTTATAATATATATATATATATATATATGTATATATATATATATATATATATTATATAATATATTATATATATATATAATAATTATATCTAATTATACTATATTATAATATATATAAGTATATATATATATATATATAGTATATATATAATATCTATATATATAGTATATATATATATATATATATATATATATATATATCAGGGCTGGCGGAGTCGTAAAATAAATTTTTTCGGACTCCGATCCGACTCCGACTCCTAAATTCAAAATTTGGAAATCGACTTCCGACTCCGACTCCGACTCCACTTAAACAAAAAATTTTCGACTCCGATCCGACTCCGACTCCAACTTAAACAAAAATTTTCGACTCGACTCCGACTCCGACTGCCACTTAAAACAAAATTTTCGACTCGACTCCGACTCCGACTCCCAGCAGTCAAATTCAAATTTCGACTCTGACTCAGATTAGTGCTTACAGAGTTACAGTAAAAAAATTTTTTGTTTCAAAAAAAAAATTTTTCGCTTGCTTTTGAGAATAAAAAAATATACCACCTTTCCAATGAATCTAATCTTCAAAAAATGCTATACAGCGGTAAGTCACCGTAAAACACAAAGATGCACGGCGGCAAGCACATGACAAACAAATCTATTTATGTTTCGGCAAACAAATGTAAATAACGTAAAATTATAAATGCAAATTATTTTTATTTTAAATATAAAATACACCATAAATCATAATATCAGTATGAATAGGGTTTCAGTTTCAATAAATAAATAATAATAATGCTCTTAATAATAATTAATATAAAAATAAAATAATGAATTAATAAATAATAATAATAATATAATAATAATCATAATTAATAATAATAATAGCATTAACAGAATCGCTTATGAAATAGAAAACAAAAGAATTTCTGACAAAATTAAAGGAACTGGATTTTATTATATTTAGGCATATATATATATATATATTATATATATTACTATACTATATATTAATATATATATATATTATATATATATATATAGTATAGATATATATATATAATATATATATATATATATATATGGATTGCCTAAAAATTTACACAAAAACTCAGAAAATTCGCCTTTGAGACCTGTAATATTTATGTGCGGAACGGTTACACACGAAATGCCCCAATATTCAATAGCATTATCCGACCATATCTTAATAACTTTTATAGTTAAATAAAATAATGAAACATTATGTAAATTATCAAAATTAAAACTTGAAGCCACTAATATATTCGCCTAACTTGATGTAGAATCTTTGTTCATAAATGTACCGGGTTCTTGATACGATTGACATAATAATTAAGGAAGTGTATCACTCAAATAACCTACCCCCACAAGATATATCAGAACAACATAATGAGAACCTTTTATTAATTTGTTGTCCTCAAACACCAACACCGTTTTTTTAAATTATAAAGAAATTATATCTTCCAACTGATGGATGTGCCCGATGGGCTCAGCACTTGGACCTACATTTGCTGACTTCTATATGTTCCGAATCTGGAAAAAACAAAAATTCCCTTCGTGAAACAAACAAGCTTTCAACCCCGTATTTTAACATAAAGTATGTCTGACGACACCCTGGCTACTTTTTAGAACATCGATCATATACATCAGTTTCATCAATAGAATTCAAGAGTTGTTATGCTTAAAATTCACATTACGAAACTTAGGTTAATAATGCTATCTGTTTTTTAGAAATCAAAATCAATCCAATTCTCACGGCTCATTATCTATGGGCATACAAATCAAAGGTACTGAAAATGGTCTGTATATATAAACTATGGATCCTATTCACCGACTATTTACAAACAATCTATCGTCAAAAATTTTAGTTTACAGAGCATACAACTAATGTTCAACCTGGAAAACTTTTGATGAAGAATTTGCCGCATTAAGTAAAATTTAATTAACTATGATCATCCACAATATTCAGTGTAAAATTTAATAATAAAACCCTTACAAAAATTATATAATAAAGAAAAGTAAAAAAAATAATCAGAAAAAATTCGATAAATTTCTTCTTCAAAAAGCAGGTGATATATTATCAAGAAGGAGGCTCAGTTCCAACGTAACAATTTTGAAATTCTTACACAAAAAAGTCAAAAACTAAAGAACACCGTCAAAATATTAAGTCAGACTATTACCATAAGTCCCAAACAACTGTCATCTCCTTTAGCACAAGTAGATGCTTTGGCCCGACACGGCCGGGCACGTTGTGTATCCAATTTAACTGTCCTCGAGTTTAGAACGTAAGTCGACATATATTTGTTACATGAAGAATAGATTGTCGGACAGGGCTTATCAACATCTCTACAGTCCCAGCCAAAATCTTGACATTTCAAATACGGCACATGGTCAATATCAACTATTTAGTAATATTTCTAAACTACTGTACAATATTATAGTCGGATTCGTGTGTAAGTCGTAGAAACTTAAAATTGCGGTAGTGCCTTCTACATCAAAAAACAGGCAAAACCAGACGTATTAACATACAAATTTTAATGGTTTAATCAGTCAGACTTAATACATTTATTTACTTATATATTCATTTAAAGACTCATTCGCTTACAAGAAATAATCCTCTTAAGATGTCTCAAGTATAGAGAGACGAAACGCGTCCCGGAAAATTATGTAAATATATATTCTTCTTCTCCTGTATATTATATTATAATTATAATTATAGGTATAATTATAATTATGTACAAAAATAAATATTTAAGAACGTTGGAAATAAGAAAAAGTAATAAAAATGACCATAAGTAATAATAATAATAAACATAATAATATACATATAATAATAATATCAATAATATAATAATAATAATAATAATAATAATATAATAATAATAATAATATAGTTCTCTAGAATCTTTCGACTTCCGGACTGTTATATCCGAACTGCGTCCAACTTACACACGGAATCTTCGACTTCCGATCATCCGACTCTTCCGACCTCTCACTTAACACAGTAATCGTTCGACTCCGACTTCTCCCGATTAGTCCAGACTCCCTCCTTGCAACAGAGTTTTTCCGACTCCGACTCGCCCGACTCCGGGAAAATTGCACGAGCTCCTCGACTTCCGACTCACGAGCTTTCCGGACTCCGATCCGCAGCCCTTGATATATTTATAATCTGCTTATAATATCAAACTATTACTATCCTATAGCGAGATGCGCAATGGCGTCCTGATTTGGGATAAGGTATCACTCAAACTGATTTCCTTTTTATTTTATATACTATTTATATATATATACTATATATATATATATTAAAAAATATATATATATATATATATATATATATTATATTATATATATATATATTATTATATAGTATATATATATATATAGTACTATATATATATATATATGCTACCTAAAATTTAGTAATTTTATAATCTTAAAATTTGTGTTAAATAATTCATTGTCAAGTGTTAGGAAGATCGAAACTCTGGAAGACGCGCTGAGGTTTACAGACGAAACGCTATCAGGAAAGACTTAAGATATACATATGCCCCAATACGTTTCTTTGTTAAATTATTTTTAAGAAAATTAAAAATGAAATTAGAAAAATTTCGTGAATAGGAAGCTAAAAGCAAAAGTTGATATAGAATTTTATAATATAATATTATATAATAATAAAATATATCAATAATAATCAATAATAATAATAATAATAATAATAATAAAATAATAATCATAATAATAATAATGAATAATAATAATAATAGATAATAAACGTATTGTGATGACATATTTCACGAATGCAGTAAAATATTTCTCGAAGTTAGCACGTTAAAACTATCATTAATACTATATAATAATATCTATATTATAATAATAATAGTATTATAATATGTATATATACTATATATTATATATTATAATATATTATATAATATATATACTATATATAATATAATATGTAATATATATATATATATATATAATTATATATAATATTATATATTATATATATATAATAATATATATCCAATCTCCCATCTTTTGGATGAAAAGAAAACAGATGAGAACCGTATCTTATGCAGTTATTTTTTTGGTATCTTAAAGGGGCTGGGGGCTTAAAGGCGTTCCGCTCACCGGGGAGTCGAGAGGGGTGAGGGTCCCCCTCCCGACGGTGGGCGCAACGCCTTTAGGGGTTTACCCCTGACCAAACGCCTTTAACGTCTGAAAATCCGAATTATTTCTATGCTAGTTTTTTTTTCCCCGTGGTCATATATGAACCAAGAACAATATATCTATATATATATATATATATATATATAGTATATATATATATATATATTATTAGATTATATATATATATATAATAATGTATATATATATATATATATCTAGTAGTTATATATATATATATATATATATACTAGTATATATATTCACCAATCTATGGAAGCACTAAAAGAAGATACAAGTAAAGATGAATCATTGGGTAAGTAGAAAAAAAGGATGGAAAAAGAAGAAACAAAGATGAAAAAGAAAAAGAAACAAAGAATGACTTTAGTTTGGTACGGGCTTATCTCCGACGCAATGCGCGTAGCGGCTAGAGTAGATTTACTAAATATATATATTATATATATATATATATATATATATATATATATATATATATTATATTATATATATCTAGTATATATATGATAGTATATATAGTATATATATTATATATATATATATCACTAGTATAGTATATATATGTATATAATTATATATATATATATATATATATTATACTATATTTGTACTTTAATATATATAATATATATTATAAATTCTTTTATTATTATTATTAGTTATTAGATGACCCGCGAAAATAGTCCTTAACTCAAATTCAATCTTTAAGTAATCAGGGTCGGTTAAATTTTAAAATGTGCGACGTCGCACAGTGGGTGGCGACGTCGACCATGCATCATCTTCTTCCATATATATCATATATATATATATATATATATATATGATATAATATATATATATATATTATATAATTATTATAATATTATATAATATAGTAATATATATATATAGTTAATTATATATGTATATATATATGTATAGTATTTTATATTATATATAATATATATTATTATTATTATTATTATTATTTATTATTATTATTATTTATTTATTATTAGACGTAACCTGTGGTCAACCTAAATTCAATCTCATTAATGGAGAGCCGTTGCAACCAGTGAGTAACAACGTGAAAGTCTTAACACAGCGATAGTACGGGATGTATCTCGGTGGCGAGAAGGCAAACTGAATCGTATTCGCGATATGATAATTTTGTTAAAATGTGTGTGGGTGCGACCGATCGCAGAACAGGTGTGTGACGGTTCAACAAGAATACAGTGTGTGTGCGACGTGACACACCTGCGTGTGAACGGTCGCACAGAGCGAGCGAGTGGTGCGGAGCGAAAACGACGCGGGACGGATCAGCTCGCCAGCCAAACGACGGGTCGGTTCCCACGCAGGGAACCGTGGGGGAATTAGCGCGGGAACTGGCCCGGAACATTAAGTAGGGGTACTTAATGCAACTTGCCAAGTGTAACTTAATCCTAAATAGTTAACGGTCACGTTAGTGTGTGTGTGTGTGTGTTGTGTGTGTGTGTGTGTGTGGTGGTGTGTGTGTGTG
>JABUQX010048390.1:10000-22500 GCA_015478945.1 Trachelipus rathkii
TGAGATCTTGTGAACTCAATAAGTTACAAATTTTGTACAATTAAACATCTGATATTGGCTTAAAATTAGAAAAAATTCCCATTGATAAATAAATTAAATTTTTAACCCAAGTTTTAATTGTCTATTAAACTTTATTATTAATGCCAAGCGGTGTGCTCCATATTGTTTATTTATATATATAATATATTGATATATATATATATAATATATATATATATATATATATATATATAATAATATTATATATATATATATATATATATATATATATATATGATAATATAGTATATATATATATAATATAATATATATATATATATATATATAATATATATATATATATATATATATATACTATAGTATATAGATAATGTGGGTTATCTGCCTCCACCTGCATATACATTATCGATTGCATGATTCGAACACATTCATAAAAGTGAAATAAAAATGTGTAGTCAAATTGAAACTATATAATTAAATTCAGACTTCACACCTTTAAAAATATTTAAAAAAAGTTAAAATCTAGTGTAACTAAACTCTAACATAACCTTTACTTAACATACATATAATGTAATTTATTTGTTTATTTATTTCACTTTGAATTGTTAAAATAAAAAATAAAAAATAAAAAAAAACACGCATCTGGCACCAAGAGAGCAAGCACTTTCGTACACTTTATTCGATTACGTAGACTTTTAAAAAAATGAATTTGAGCTTAACTGGAGCAGATAACCACATGATATATATATATATATACTATGATATATATATATATATATATATATATATATAGTTATTATATATATAATATATATATATAATATATATATATATATTATAATTATATGATATATATATTATATGGTTCATGTGAATTGAATGTCCCGCGTTTTTCTTAGTCATAAAATTTTAGGTAAAGTATTTACAATTTTGTTTAAATTTTTCATGATTAGGGTAAAATTAAATTAGGTTAAAAAAAGAATGAAAAGTCAATTTATTTTATTAATGATGAAGTCCATTATTTCAAATTTAATGTTCCTTTTAAAAAGAAAATAGTTGGTTAATAGTTATATATGATATATAATATATATATATATATATATAATATATATATATATATGATATATATATATCTGTCTATTCTATCGGTTTCTTCATACTTTGACTGTATATCTATCTACATTTGTCTATTTATATATATATAATAATATATATATATGATATATAATATATATTATATATATATATATATATATTATATAGAGAGAAGAGAGAGAGGACAAACAAAAAATATTTTGTTACGTTTTGGACTTTATTAAACGTTTATCCAGTTTAATAATATTTGTATTTTTAAGGGCCATAATTCCAGAAAAAGGGCCAGGAGAATTATCTAGAAATGTATGACACTTACAGAAAACCAAATTACATATTTGGAATCAGCTATAAGCTTATTACCGGAATGTCAAAAAAAACAAAAAAAAAAAACTCAAAGTACGACACTTTCAGAAAAAACAACCTATTTGGAATCAGCGTATAAAGCGTTTTATATGTTAAGTCGTTTCGTCCCCCACTCTGTCCCCCTTCGGGGGCTCGAGCCCCCTAAAAATTGAAGAAGTTCAAGGAAATATATTTCCATAGGGGCTCGAGCCATGGGGGGACAGAGGGGGGCACGCACCGTCAACCTCGTCGATCCACCTAGAAGGCCTGAATAAGTACTCGGCATTTTTATTACTTCCGTCTACTTTGCTGACTCCTATCTACCATGCAGTTCGTCTACTTTGAATATATATATCTATCTGTCGCCTATTGACTGTATAGCTTTCTACAGCTTATTTACAGTTAGCTAATCTGCCTATTTATTTGTAAGTCTACTTTTCGAGTTTTTTTTTTCTTTTTTTTTTCTTTTTCTTTTTACATTTCCGGTAATAAGCTTTATACGCTGATTCCAAATATGTATTTGGTTTTCCTGTAAGTGTCATACTTTTCGAGATAATTCTCCTGGCTCTTTTCTGATATTTTGCCTTTTTAAGTTATTTGTGTAAAACGTATTTATCATTTAATTTTAATAATAAAACGTAATTATCATTTTATTTTATTTGAACGAAAAATTCGTTACCTAAGAAATAGATTAATAACTAAACACAATTCGAAATAAGTTCATACAATTTTTAATAAAAAATTTAAAAAAAGGAAAGAATCTGAGCTTCACACAGAAAGCAATTTCTGGCAGGGATGGTAATTTTGGTGATTTTTTTGATTATTTTTAAAAAAAATCAATTTGTGATTTTTTTGAATTTTTTGATATTTTGTTTTTTTTTTCAGATCGTAACGTCACGCGTAGTATAAATTTGCTAAACCAGCAAATGTATATTTCGCGTTACGTTACGAATCAAAAAAATCAAAAATATCAAAAAAAATCAAAAAAATCACAAATTGATTTTTGTAAAAAAAAAAATAAAAAAAATCACCAAAATTGCCATCCCTGATTTCTGGTCAATTATACTGCATTTTTAACTTTTTCAACATAAAAAGACCAACTTTTCAGCATGGTCTATTATTATATATATATATATAAATATATATATATATATTATAAATATATAAATATAGTAATATATATATATATATATAATATATAATATATAGTAATATTAGTATTATATATTATATATATATTATATATATCATATATATATATATATATATATATATATATAATAGGTCGCATCCCGAATAGTCAGGCGTGTGTAACTAGAAAACGTATAAAGCTACACTGAAACATAATTATCATTTTATTAATCAGGAGACATTTTTACCGCGAAAATTTAAAAAAAAATTAAAAAAATAACGCTTTTTAAAAAATTAAAATTGTTAAAATGTTGAAAAAAATTAGTTTGTTTGAGAATTCTTAAAATGCCGGCTTAATCCGAGTGGAGCACGCAAAGGTGCCATTTTTTTTAAAATTAACAAATACCCACGGCGCCGTAAACAGCAAAGATGCAAAGAGTCGGGGTGTCTCGGCCTACCGGGGAGGGGACGAAACCCTATATATATATATTATAAAAAGAAAAAATAAATTTTCCCAAAGCGTAAAAATAAAATGGTATTTGGCACCTTTTTGCTTTCGAGAAGTAATGCAGGTTTCAAGGTCAGGTCAAAGCGTACAAATGCCAGGTGTTAAGATTTTACTGAATATTTAACGTGTTATTAAATAAATATTAGAATAAAATAAATTTTTCTTTTAAGTTTCTTCGATGAAATAAATGCTGAAAATCAAAAATTTTTATTTTATTTTCCTGTGATGTTATAGTTTTCTAGTTACATGCCTGAACTCTTCGGTGCTGGCCAATATATATATATATAATATATATATATATATATAATATATATATATATATAGTATATATGATATAATAATATATAATATATATAATAATATATATATATATATTATATATATATATATTAAATATATATATATATATATTATATATAAATATAATTTATATATATATATATATATATATATATATATATATATAATATATATATTTATATATATATATTGACTAGCATGATGCCAAAGACATTAGTTATCTCTATTCAAATACGACGTTTCGAGTATCACTATACTCCACATCTAGTCAGTCTAACAAAAAGCAAAATGTGATCCTACAAGATGGAATCTAAACCGAAAATTAATGAAATCAAAACCAAAATCCAAATAAAAAATAAAAAAATAAAAAGTTTATTAATTATAAAGTAGGTAGAATAGAAAACGTTTATTTTTTATGGGTTTCATGTTTAAATTAAGTTTTAAATATTTTTTGTTAATAATTTTTAATATTTATTTGCTACCTTTTTTTAATTGTTTAACTTAATTTTTAACTTTTAATTTTTAATTTTTTATTTAAATTTTAAATTTAATTTCTTATTTTGGTGTATGGTTGAGAAATTAATGTGAGTGATATATTTGATATATGCCAAACGATTGGAGTTTGCTAGCTTTCTTACAACATTTGAACTTAATTTTGCAAGAAAAGAGATGTGAGAAATGTTTAAATGAATGTTCAGTAGTAAGAGTTCGGGAAAATTTTAAATTTTACTGTAATGCCCATAGTCAGTAAAAGTTAGGGCTAGCTTTACGGCACAGTGGATCAGTAAAGGTTAGGGCTAGTTTTACGGCACAGTCAATCAATAAAGGTTAGGGCTACTTGCCATCTACCAGTTAGGTTACTTAAGTTTTGTTAGGGTTCATTAGAAGTAGCTATAAGCTTTATATATTATATATATAATATATATATATATTATATATAGTATAATATATATATATAATATATAATATATATATAATAATAAATATATAAATGTATATTTATATATGTATATATTATATATGTATATGATGTATATATGTATATATGTATATATGTATATATGTATATATGTATGTATGTATGTATGTATGATATTATATGTATATATGTATATATGAATGTATGTATGTAGTATATATGGTATAATGTATATATGTATATAGTGATATATATGTATATAATTGTATTATATTATGTATTGGTATGAATGTATGTATGTAGTATGTATGTATGTATGTATGTATTTTATGTATGTATGTATGTATATATATATATGTAATATATGTATATATGTATGTATGTATGTATGTATGTTATGTTATTTATGTATGTATGTATATAGGTTATATGTATATATTATATATTATATAAGTATATATGTATATATGTATATATGTATATTATGCATATATATTGTATATATGTATATAGGTATATATGTATAGTATGATATATTATGTATAAGTATGATAATGTATTATATGTTATATATGTATATATGATATATGTTTTTCTATAATGTATATATGTATATAGTATATTGTATATATTATATGTATGTAGTATATGTATGTATTCAATTAAGGTGGGCCAGGGGCAGAAATGTATGTATATATGTATATATGTATGTATATATGTATATATGTTTTTATATATGTATGTATATAATGTATATATGTATGTATATATGGTATATAGTATGAATAATGTATGTAATAGTATGTATATATGGATGTATAGCCGTATGTATGTATGTATGGTGAGTATATGTATTATATATATGTATATATGATATATGTAGATATAAATGTAATATATGTATGTATATAGGTATATATGTAGTGTATATATTTATATATGTATGTATATATTGTATATATGTATGTATTTATGTATATATGATGTTATTATAATTATATATGTATGTATATATGTATGTATATATGTAGTATATGTATGTATATATGTATATATGTATTATATATGTATATATGTATGTATATATTGTATGTATGTATATATGTATTATATATGTATGTATGTATATATGTATGTATGTATTATGTATGTATGTATATATGTTAGGTTATGATATATGTATGTATGATGTATGTATGTATATGATGTATGTATATATATGTATTGTATATATATGTATGTATTGAGTCTATGATGTATAATATATATATATATATGTATTATATATATGTATATATATATGTATATATATGGTATATATATATATATATGGGTTAAATTGATCAAGACTCACTCTGTTCCTTAATTAATCTTAATTACTGGCCCTATCAATCTGACGGTTTTCAAATGAGAGATGTATCTAATTATTTCTTTATTTATCAGTAATGAGATTGCACACAGAAAATGATTTTTACACAATGAATAATAGGTAATGCAAGCACCTATAAATCGTAGAGATTAACAAAATATAATCATCACGTAATCACTACTTAATTATAATATGGCACTGACCCTAATCTAAGCTACCTCTCGGCATGAGAGTTCCTACAAAAAGACCATGAGGCAGGGACGCTTCGGGTGGCATTCCCTCCGCGTCTCCCCTCTCATTTTAGCATCCCTCCCAATGGGGGAGGAAAGCTATAATAACCCTATTGTTACAATAGACTTATAGGAGAGGCACCAGATCTAACGAGGTGTACACATGAGATTTGCAAGTAGTCTCTCACATGACTGTGTCACCTGTTGTGTCATGCATGCTTAATGACTTACATAATTGCTCTAATCATGGGATCTTTAGCCCATGGTTTGTGGTGACCTCTGGTTTGTGACAGGGACATTTGATTCAAAATCTGAAGTGAGGCTTGAGATTTTGATTATATTCAAATGTTCCTATGAACACTCCTTTCAATGATTACATGAAATGTATAGGAAAGTGGAATAGAAGGAATAGCGGAATAACTACGTGGAAAAGGAGGAAAGAACTACAATATATGAATCATAATACCCTTTGACAAATAAATTTGTAATCGTACTAATTTCCACATCATCGTCTTTATCTCTTATTTTCCACCAGAGATACTCCCATTTGTTCCTCATTCACTTCCATTACTTTTCTGTTCCTTTCGAGTTTTGTTTTGGGACTGAAGGAGTGAGTACAGGTTCGTAGAATATTTTAACATTTCTTAAGCTTTCTACGACGACTTTATTATCCTTTATGATGTGAGCATTGCTGTTGGTAATCTTTATTACACGATAGGGGCCGTGATATTTTGCCGATAATTTTCCGACGTTGTATTGTTGACTCTTCACAAGTAAGAAATCGAGCTTCTTTCAGATTCTTGGGCATAAATATGTTTTTGTTGCGTAAATTTGTTTTTTTCGTTAATGGTTTCGCCATTAACTCAGTTAGTCTTTCAATGTAAGTATCGTATGATTTTGGTCCATCGGAGGCGGTAGTACTGATAAGACCGTCTGGTATGTTGATGTTCTGCCCATAGACTAGTTTACTGGGGGTGATACCACTCTCGGAGATGGGAGCGAGCCTGAGTGAGAATAATACAAAGGGAAGGACGCTTAACCAATCTTGTGTTCTCATGGCAGGCTCCGCTAACATCGTTCGAAGACTGTTTACGATCATTTTATTGACCATCTCTATCTTTCCATTACTTTGACAATTATATGTACTGGTTGTGGAGTGGACGATCCCCAACAGCTTACACACACTCTCAAATAAATGCGAAGTAAAGTTGGCGCCGTTATCTGAAACAATTCGGCTGGGAATTCCACAGTGGGGAATGAGCTGGTTTATCAAAGTCTGGACAATTGTTTCTTTGGCCGCGTCCTTGAGTGGAAAAGCCCAAATATAGTGAGAGTAACGATCTATAAGGGTTAGGAGATACTTGTAGCCCCGACAGGTAGGGAGCTTCAATATATCGATATGGAGTACCTCAAACTTGTAGGTAACTTCACGATATTTGCCTAAGATGGGGTTGATCCCGCGGCCAATTTTTGACAACTGACATTGAGCACAGGACCTTATCATCTCCTTAACTGTCCGATGCATCTTTTCGAATACAAAATCGGCTTTTAAGACCGTGAGACACCGATTAATGCCGAGGTGTCCCTGGAGGTGAGTCATCCTGATGAGGGTGGCGACTTGTGTGCTAGGAATAATAACACGAGCATAATTTAATGATATGTCGACATATAAATGTATCTTTTGTTTTTTGAACCAAAATTCATGTTTTTTAATGATCAATGAACTCTTATTATTACCCTCTAATAGTGATTTTATAAATGGATCCTCTTTTTGATCTCTACTTATCTCTAAATAGTTAATTTCTTTCCTGAAGCGTTTAATTAGCTCTATATGAGCATCATTGCAATCTCTAATAAGATTTATTTGTGTATTTATTGGTATAATATCTTTTAATTCATCTGCTTTTAATTCGTTTATTTCTTTGTTAAATTTATCTAATTTCTTTTGCTCTAATTCTCTTCTTTCTTCTACGCTTAACCCTTTTGAGACTTCGCCAGGATTTTTCCCATGAGAGATATGTGAGGAATGTGCGGTATGGTCATTTAAATCCCCTACCTTTCTCCCTTCTTTCAATGTTTACGATCTGGTCACACGCCACATTCCTTGTGGCTTCAGAGTGTTTTCCCTTTAAATCAGGTGTCTTGTTGTAATTAGGAGTATTTAAAGGTCTTATTACCTGATTCTTTGTTATTGTTTCTGCCTCGGCCTGATTGGCTGACTCGGTTGCGGTTGAGCCAATCACAGGGCTTGGGAGGCGTGGCTTCGCTAGCTCCTCCCTCTTTTTTATCAATTTGCAATGTTCTGTTGCATTGATGGGTGTTGCATCTACATTATCAATGTTGTTGATCATTAAATATTCACTTAACGGATTATTCTTCTTAGTGATTAACTCCCAAGAGATGTGATATGCCGATAAGAGGTTCAAACTTCGAATCTCACGTAAGTTGTAATTTTTATCATCATTACTTTTATTGTATCTATTAATAAGTTCACGGGATTGTGTTAATATTTTTATTGGTCTATTAGCCAATAAATATCCATATTTTTTCAAGAGTTTCGTTAAAAGCACCAATAATTTTCCAACACCATCATATGTCTGCTCTGTAGCTGATAAAAGGATACTGAAGAAGGCTATCGGATTTCCTCCCTCTACTGGTGTCGACAATATGACTGCTGCGGCAGCGGTATGGGTGGTGTGTATGATGATGTCGAAAGCGCTGGAGTGGCTGGGGTAAGTTAGTGTATTGGCGTTTCTGATGGCTTCTTTGCTGTCTTTAAAAGCTTTTTCACCTGAAGGGTCCCATGTGATTTTTTTGTTACTATACGGTTTTCCTTTTAAATAGTGATAGAGTGGAGCGGTAATGTTTGAGTATAAAGCCACAGTCGAACGATAGAAGCCTATTTTCCCGAGATAGCTTCTTAATTCTTTTATAGTTTTGGGTTTAGGTGTGTCTATTATCTCTTTAATTTTATCCTCGTTAGGCCTAGCCCCCACCTTGTCTATTGTGTAACCTAGATAATTAATTTCAGTTTTACCTATCTGACATTTACTTAAGTTAATACTGATGTTGAAGTATTGCAGTCTTTTCAGCACCCTTTCAAGGAGGATCAGGTGTTCTTCCTCAGTCTCAGAATGTATAAGCACATCGTCCATGTATGCGTGGACGTTTAGGATTCCTTGCAAGAGAGTATCCATGAAGGATTGGAAGATGAACGGACTTGAGACGAAACCCATTGGCAGGCACTGATACGAAAAGGAACCCAAGTTAGATGTTATAGTGAAGTATTTTACGCAATCAGCATGGAGTGGTAGGGCGTAGTAAGATTGGGTTAGGTCCAGCTTACTGAAGAAGTGGCTTCCTTTCAGGGTGAACATTGCATCCGTCAAGTGGGGTAGGCCGTATGATGCGACCTCCACCCTCTTATTTAGCTCTCTAAAATCTGATATCAGTCTCACACGCCCGCCAGATTTCTCAAGGACACTGACTGGGAAGGACCAGGGGGAGTAGGATCGTTTTAGCACTCCTGTGGCCACAAGATTGTCAATTTCAGCTCTGGTTTGTGAGTAAAGTTTGTGAGGAATTTTTCTGGGTCTTAAAGATATGGGTGATCCTCTTACATCTACTTTATAAGGATAGGTATTTGCTAGCTCAATTAATATTCTTTCAGGGATGAAGGCGGTTTCTTCGTCAGTTGTTATTTGACCGCCCCCATCTATCAACGCTGTGCTCATTCTTGGATTTTTATTATTTTTGTATTTTACAAAAATCTCATTCCATATTTGCATCTGTTTTATTTTTATATGATGGTTTTCCGGCAAATATGGGTTCAAAAATAAACCTTTATATCGTAATAAAATTTCATTAAAAGAGGTAGGACTAGAAGAAACGTGCAAAATATTAGGATGAGGAGTAAATGCTAGAGAAGAGGGAAGAGTTTCATGCGCATAGTTAATACTAGAATTGTAAATTTTCTTTAATTTAATACTATTATTGGTAACAGAGTCAAACAATAAATCATTTGTAAAATCGATACCCATTTGAAATTTCTTTAAAAATGACAACCCTATAATGTTCATAGTGATACTAGTTACATAAAATGTCTCTACATACTTCCTACCAAGACCTAAGTCTATTTCAATGGTTTTTACATCATAAATGGCTATTTTAGAATTATTTGCCGCATACAGAAATCCAACAGGCGGGCTGTGATCAGCACGAACCCCCTTTGCAAGAATGTTTTTGCAAGAACCGGTATCGATTAAGTAATTTACTCCATTAATACAATCATAAACCTGGTAAGAGATTAAGTCGTCGATTTTACCGACTTGCTCGTTCACCGCCACATCGGCTGCAACTTGTTTACTGTCACCACAGCTATCGTTAACAGCACTTTGGATGGGGTTTAACAAGCTATCTGTTTTATCGACTTCACCGACCCTTACCTGGTTCATAACTATACTATGAGGTAAATTTAATGTAAAAAATATATACCCTTCATGCATAGGGCTCCTAGTTGTTACAATATTGGACTCATTAAGCTTACCATAACACTTCAAGACTGAAGAATCATTCATAATAATATTTTTATCGAATAAATTGTTTTCAGAATTTGCACTACTACTACCATTTGGTATGTCATTGACTACATTAGAATGGGGTGCATGCATACCCCTCACAGGTATTGATGGTAGTTCATTCACATTAATTTCATTTAATTTATCACAATTCACACGAACATTGTTATTTTGAGCATTTTTTAAATTTTCAGAAATTTCGATACAAGCGGTTGGTTCGAGGCTCTGAGGAGCTCTGTCTTTTTTATCAGTAAGACTGGATTTGCGCTTTCTTTCAATTGCATGGTCACTATTTTCATTGTTTTGTTGCATATTATTCCTATTATTATTTTTATTATTATTATTATTATTATTATTATTATTATTATTATTATTATTATTATTATTATTATTATTATTATTATTATTATATTATATTATATTATTATTATTATTATTATTATTATTATTATTATTATTATTATTATTATTATTATTATTATTATTATTATTATTATTATTATTATTATTATTAAAATTATTATTATTATTATTAATTATTATTATTATTATTATTATTATTATTATTATTAGTATTTAATTATTATTATTGATTATTATTATTATTATTATTTATTATTATTTATTGATTATTATATTATTATTATTATTATTATTATTATTATTATTTATATTATTATGGTAGTGAGTAGGGGTAGTATTAATTTGACCATGGTTTTTATTTGTTTTTATAAAGTTTTTATTTTCTATATAGTTTTCACCAGTTATATTAGCACTATGATTTATTAATTTTATTTCATTGTTCTTAATATCAACTTGGCGTGTATTGTTGATGATTTTTATTTGAGGATGAAAGGAAACTTTTTTCTTTTGAACTAATTTTCCCCGACTGCTATATTGAGGTTGTGTGGTGAGCAATCGGGATTCTAGTTTTCCGCATTTTGTGAGTTGGTGGATCTGTTACCATTATTATGGAGTAATGGGTATAAAGGGCACTCCGCCCCCTCACATCGGTAAGCAAGATATAAGTATCTGGAATGGTAATAACATAAATTGCTTGCAGCATTGATGAAAGTGGTGGTGTATCCATTGTTGTCAGCTGAGCGCGGTTGTCTAGACTGACTCCTTCCGCGGCTCATATTACTCTTCTCAGCTGTTTGTGTCTGACCTTGAAGCATCTGCTGTACTGTGCCAGCCAGCGTCGCAACTGTGTCCGCCAGCTGTGCCAGCTGGGTGGAAAGATGGCTGTCCGAGGACGGAGTGGCGTTAGGTGTATGCACCGGGTTTGGCGCGCCGTTCTTTGGGCCCACAGATTCGATTTCATGTCGACTTGTGTGCGGACGCACAGCGTTCACAGAGCTCCAAGTCTGATCGAAACTTTGTGGTTGGTTTCTTCCATCCTTTCGAACGAAGTTTTTGTAAAGATCGTCCGCCACCTTCGTCATTCTCAGCAGATCGTTTTCTTCAGCGAGGCTGTATACTGACATCTGTATGTTGACAGGCATCTGTTCTAAGAACAAGTCTACGGCAAATTTAGGGTTGTGTTCTAAGAGGACTTCGAAACTCTTGGTCCCAAGGACATTTTTGACTCTGTTTAAATATTCGCTTGGCAACTCGTCGGGCTGTATGCCTTGTTTAAAAACATCTCGAATTCGGTTTCGGAGTGCTGGGAGGTACATTTTCTCTATGTCTTCAAGAAGGATTTTATAAGCATCTTTTTGAAGCGGGAATTTTAATTTAGATACTAACGTTGTGGGAAGTATCGGTGCCAATAAGCGAACACGTTCATGGGGTTCGTCAATACGATTCAATTTAAAGATAGCTGTGGTTGCACTCAACCAATTGATTACATCATAAGGATCGAAGATGGGAAGTTGATTGGAGCTTAATTGACTATAAGTATTTATAGGCGATCGGTATTCAGAACGCCTTGGCCTCCCATTTTCGCGGGCATTCTTGGGCGTCGTCTCAGGTTCACTCTCCGATGTAAAACCAGATGGCGCATTCTCCTCCACTTGGGGTTGAGGGA
>JABUQX010048390.1:32500-42500 GCA_015478945.1 Trachelipus rathkii
TTAAGCACCAATTCAAAGATTACTCGCTAAAATATTAAACATCTGAATTTTAAAGCATAAACACACCGACCCTAGATATAAAAAATGCAACTCAGAAGAAACCTCGCCATAAGTCTATTTCTGAGAGACAAAAGCATTGACATCAATAGATTGTACCCAAGCAATCACAGATGTCAAACAAGCCACCAACTAATCTTCTGATAGATGCAGGGTTATTCCAGCTCTCTGAATCCGCTATAAACTTTCCCGAATTTCCTAATCTCAGCACTCTCTAAAGGATTATATACCCTTAGCAGATGAAATGGATTATGGTCCAAGTTAGACGCTTGATGTGGACGACCCCACTCTCTTTAATCTTCCTGCCTCTTCGAGGAGGTGGATGGGAAAAGACCGTTCACGCAAGCCCGCCAAACGCCCTCCAACACGTTATGGATCTGTTGCTGCATGAAAGGAGACCCAAAAATTCCCATCTATAGTTCAAATTGGACAGCCTTCGCAAAAATAACCCACCTGATGACTCAATGAGAAAGTCCAGCATCAGCCTTTCGTAGCCGAACAGATCCCAATATCGCAACTCCAACACCCTCTCAAAAAGATGACACTTTTTCGAAGATGAAGAAACATCTTCCTCTCCAGTTTCCATGGAAACAGCCCCATTTTCTTCACACTTTTCTGAAATCTGCTTGCTTGGCAGTATACTGGATATCGCTCCCATTCCAACATGAGCAGCCTGGTTGCTCTTCCAAGCCTAACGCAAGTCCCACATAATAACATGGACTTGGTTGAACTCAATTTACTTCACATTCATGGCGAAGTTCCTCCACCAAATACCACAGAAAACTCCCCCCCCCCAAAAAGCGGTCGCACAACCAAAATCTCTATTGTACAACTATTCCTTACCACCAGGATTTATTGCTTCTTCTCGTCGGGACCCACGTTCAGCTTTTCTCTCTTCTGTATCCCCTCCATATTATCCTAGCCACATAGATTCAATTGTCTCAAAAAGACCAATTCTCATAATATTCATAAAGCATAGTATGGGCATGCTTCCTTTTAATGGACATTGTCGCGGCTACATTCTACTCTAAAATTTTGAAAGAAATTGTTCTAACTAATTAAACATATGTACTCCAAGTTCACATGTTTGCAGAACTTCAACTCTGTTATCGCGACTTCTTCAACGCGTCGGATACAATGCGATCCAAAATTCTATAGAAAGAGGTGATCAATGATTAGAGGAAGGTGCAGGAATTCTATTTGCATAGTTTTCATTCCTATTCTTCAGTCTCTCTTCAAACTAGACTTCATTTAGTGCAGCAATCGCATCATTTGTCCATCGATCTAACTGTCTGTTCGATTAACCTGGCTCCAAGTTGTGATTTTACTAAGACTGACTTGGCTTACCTTTTAAAGCAGCTCCCACTCCCGGTTTGTTATAGTGGGAACTTCATCTTCGTCATCCCTTAATGGAGCGAATCTGTAACTCGTATAAGTCTAAGATGCTTGTTGATCTCCCTAACCTCTTTTCCCTGGGAATGCCTAACACAGGACTCTTAACATACAAACGTTTCATGTAAGTGATATCTTCTGTATTGATATTTCCTTTTGCTGCTCATTTCTCTTATGGATCGTTTCACCTAGTCCCGCTTTGATTACTTATACGGCAATGACCAAGTATAAAATGTCCTTAAATAAAATTTCACAGCCCAATGTTAAAATCCAATTCCAGCTGGCGTTTTCATGAACCGACGAGCGGGCTCCTTTCCTTCAGGCCTTAAAGCTATCTTACCCTTTCCCTTTAATCAAGCGGTTTTTCGACAGTTGAATGATGCTTTAACTTCTTTCGCTAAGTTATCATCGCCGTAGGAAAGCTTGCATCTCACAATCTTTTCCGGCAGGTAGGGCGTTCGACAACCCCTTGGTGGTTCCAAGAGTGTGCACAAGCTAGCAGGGAAAAGAAAAAACCCTATAGGCAATACAATAGGGATCGCACCACCTCAAACATGATTATCTTTAAAGCAGCTCCGGCGAGATTCATCGAATTAATTTTGCCAAACACGTAACAATACTTTTGAATTTATCCTTTGACTGTCACTCCACAACCCCCCTTTCTTTAGTGGGAAAAGTTGCGCAGGAAATATCTTTTTGCTGCTTCAAACAATTATCACCCAAGTCCCTGCCGTTCGGGACTGATATAACCGATATGATCTCTGCTCCAGCAGCTGTTGCATGATGCCTTAGGTTATAGTTTTGGCTAGAAACCTTGAGCTTCTTTTCGGTTACATCCTGAAGCCTTCAAAAATTGAAAATTAACATTGTACTGCCAGACTTTTTCAATAGCGAAAAGGGAAGATCCTACCTATAACCGTCTTTATACACTTGTAAGAATATCAAGCTGCATTGGAGATAGCCAAGACGTGTGCCCTGGCCCAGACATGATTCGTACATAATGCTCTGTCATATTCACCCTTCTGCACCAGCGTTTTTGCTGGATCAGTATAACAGAATTGGCATCAAATCCTATTTTCCCATCTATTTGGACTCAGCTTTTGTAATACCTATTCCCAAACCTGGGAAAAGATCCGCAAGTTGCTGACAACAAAAAGACCAATTTTTGCTGAACCTGTCATACCTTGTAAATTAATGGAGACAAATGGTTTCAGGCGCCTTCTCCATTGTTTTGGAGAGCCAAACCCAAGGCCTTTTCAAAGCTTTTTCAGTTTAGTTGCGGGCACGATCGTTCGACGGCGGCTTCCTTGGCACCGCCCCGCACGGTATCCGGGAAGCGTTCTCAACTGGTGGATAGTTCTTGGTGTTTTTTGACCTTTGAAAAAAACTTATGCCAACCTTTGAGAACTGGGGTTCTCCTTAAACTCCACTCACTCGATTTCCGAGGACAGCTCCCTCTCTTTATTAATGTTTTCTGCCAGACAGATTCATCCAAGTTCGGGTGCTTTTCTGTTCTATCTCGCCACTTTACACTGGATGAAGGCGTTCCGCAAGGGAGTGTTCTAAGTGTATTACTATATTTGATCTTGGATTCATGACATCGTTACTCTTCTATCCCAGCAACGGTCAATTTTTCTAATCTAGTGTTGATGTCCTTGCGCCATAATATTGCCGATGCTAGTGTGCCATTTTTTGAAGATGCACTCTGCAAATGTTCCTGAAGAATCTGTTTGACCATTGTGTAAACTCCAAGACTTTCATTCTCCTCACAAAATCATATAGGGCATCAACTGTTTAGGAAAAAGGGAATCGAAGAACCAGCCACCTTCCTCCCGCGAACCTAACCCTATATGGTTCGCCCATTCCTGTAACTTAAAAAGTCAAATTTCTAGGACTCATTCTGGATGACCACCTAACACACGCACCGCACATTAAACTCCTGATAACGACTTGTCATTGACTAACTTGTCCCTATTAGCATCATTCACCCAATCAAAAATCTTGGGTGGTGATCTCAGGTCCCCTTTGGCGTCGCTACATCGCCCCTATTCTGATAGAAGAATGGATCATGGCTGTGTCCATGGTCTAGGCCTCCCCCCAACTCTACTACAACCTGTTAGATCCTCACCAAAATGAGACGAATCCGTAATCTCCACAGGAGCCTTCCAATCGTCCCCCGGGTGAAGCCTTGAAGTTGAATCTGATGTGATGTCACTCTCTTTTGCGAAGGGAATACATCATGTGCACAAGTTATTTTACTTTTCAAATTCGCATACCGTCGGCCGGACACCGGATTAATGTGGGAGATTACCTCAGAATCCTTTTTTACTGGCCATTCTGCAAAACAGTTTACAACATCCTTAACTTTCTCACATTCCTTGAAAAGAGTTACTGCGTTTTTTTCTGATGGAAGGTATACTGCTTGGCTAAGATATTCCCTACTCCACTATTGCCTGGTCCTGACCTCTCTCCAAATGCTTAACAACTCCGCTTGCCTTGTTTAAAAGCATCATATACTCATCTTATCCCACAGTTCATGTGATTTACTCCAGTGTTTCGACAGCTCTCAAACAGGGACAGTGAGGGTGGGGCGTCTGCTGTCTTCCTGACCACACCTCTCCCATATCCCCTCCCTCATGCCATAATTTTTAACGCAGAAATTAATGGCTGTAATAATTGCCCTCTCTCGACTTTTATTCCTTAACCAAGACCACTCTTATCTCATTTATTCAGATTTGCTCAGCGCCCTATAAGCGCTTAAAGCCCCTAATTTAAAAAAAACAATTGCAACCGCTGTACAGAAATTTCTTCGGCTGCTCCACTCTCGCATAAAACAATTACACTATGTTGGATCCCCTCTCACGTAGGGGTAAATGGCAATGAAATCGCGGACAGAGAAGCCAGAATGGCCGCCTCCTCTTTCCGTAGCTGTTCTAGGTACCTTCTGGATGCTATTCAACAAGGTCTCCTCCTATCAACTGATTATTATCCTGCTCTCCGCCAAGGCTTTCGGTCTTACTGGCACTATTGCTGGCCGAGTGATCAGCTAGGGGGGAAACTTAGAAGTGTAAAGCCGAACAATGGTGAGTGGTCTTCTTCTCACCGACGGAAGCGCTTGCACGAGATGATATTTGCACGCTTCCGCATTGGCCATACCAACATCACTCACAGCCACTACATGTCACGGGATCCCCCTCCCATTTGCAAATTTTGCCGTCGCCATGCCTTGCAATCTGTTCACCATATCTTCATTGATTGCCCTCAACTGGACCCCTTTCGCCGTCGTCATTTTCCTATTCTATGGTTCATAACATCTTCTAAAAGGTTATCCCATATTTTGTCAGAATCCTCTCACTTTGATAGTAATTCTATCTTCTCTTATCTCCAAGAACTAAATATTCTTAACAACATTTAATTTTGTTATGTAACATTAGGGCTAGGTAACATAATTTTTGACTGAATATTTATTTCACCATTTAAATCTTCTTTTACGACATATAAAATAAATATGAGTCGGACCCACAAATGGAGTTGATTTTCAACCCAGTTGTGGCCGCTTCCCTGTGGGCCGTGGTGGGTCCTGTACACGAACTCAAAATATATATATATATATATATATATATATATATATATATTATATATATATATATATATATATATATATATATATATATATATATATATATATATATATATATACATAGATATAGAATATATATATATATATATATATATATATATATATATATAAATATATATAAATATATATATTGTAAATCTACTAATTAAAATATATATATATATATATATATATATATATATATATATAATATATATATATATATATATTATATATATATATATATATATATATATATATCATATATATAATATATTTATATATATATATATATATATATATATATATATATATATAAATATATTATATATATATATATATATTTATTATATATATTATATATAATATATATATATATTATATTAATATATATATAATATTAAATATATATATAATATATATTATATATATATTATATATATATATATATATATATATATATATAATACTATAATATATATATATATATATATACTATAATATTATATATATATATATATATAAATTATATATATGTGTGTGTATATATATACTCTCTTTTTTTGTATTCAATATAAATGAGCTTGCAGAAATGCTGTTTATTGCTTGAACAATTGTTCACAGTACCAATTAATTTTTGACGTACTGGCATTTTTATTTTTGAGAAGGGAACTTCGTAAAACTTGTTCATACAGCAAAAATAATACTTAAATATATATATATATATATATATATATATATATATATATATATATATATATATATATATATTCTATATATATATATATATTATATATATATATATATATATATATATATATATATATATATATATAATATATTATATATATATATATATATATATATATATATATATATATATAAATTATATATATAATATATATATTATATATATATATATATATATATATATATATATATATATATATATATATATATATATATATATATATATATATATATTTTTTACTTCTGGGGTTACCATTGATATATAGGTTGAAATCACTTCAACTATCAAAATGATTAATGAGCTTGCATTCATCAATCATGGGGGGATTGATTAATAATTACTTTCCTCGTAGGTGCTTTATTTGACAATAGTGATACGGACAATTGACAAATATGGTGATTGATCAATTAAGTAAATGAGGTAATTCTATGCACAAAATGTCGTTAGAAAATATGATAACACACACATAAAACTAACAAATAAAAGTGGCACGAATTCCTAATCTAAATGACCTGTTAACAGGAGGTCGGACTTGACACCTCCTCATCGTAGGAGGGATATCCAAGGACTGGTCTCGAGTTCACTTGGCATTCTCCCTTGTTGGGTATTTTGCCAAGCCCCGCTTTTGTTTGGCGTCTTCTTTCTTTGGGAAGAAAGAGGCGCGAAATACTTAAAGTTTAAATAATAGATACGGTATACAAGTATGGAGGCTTCACCAGAGATTTAAGGTGGATGCATGAGACCGGCAAATTAGCCTCTTACAGCTGCATACCTTCTAATGACAATGCATGCTTTTGTCTTACAAAGATTCTCTATCAATTTTTGGCTTAGAATTTGGTGATCTCGAGTGCGAAAAAGGATCTCTGCCTCGGAGAACAGGGGTGAGGCCCCTGTTTCCGATTTCACAGAGATACTTTCTCACCCAACCTTCTGATTTGATTAATAACTAACATGCTGGGGAAAGAGGAAGAACAGGTGAAACACTACTTTTGGAAAGAGAAAGAAAACCTTATAAAAATAAGAGCTCGTATAGCGACATGTTTAATTACATAGTAACCTTCGTCAGAGATACTGGTTTTCTCTGTATTTTTTTCAATCTTCTAACCCTTTTTCGTCGTTCCCACCGTTTCTCATTTCGCATTTACTCTTCAATGTTACACTTTCAAAGGCGAAATTAATGTTTCCTTCATTTATTTAATTGAATTTTAAGGAACCTTGCCGGTAAACTTCGTATTAACCTTTAATTTCTTTCAAATGCATTCAAGATCCAATAATTCGCATCTTCAAGTCTTCCTTTGAACAGCAATTTTCAAAATGATATTCCTATCCTTCTTTCTCTGATGTATTATTATCAATTTCTGTTTTGATTACTCCATTCGAAGATCGTTGTCATGGTAACCAAGTTGTATGTTTAGGGTACAAGAGTTGTTGTTATTGTTTTCCGCTAGATGGGGTTGGGTTTCCATGGTGGTTGACAAGGAGAATTTTGTTCGGTTTTGAAGGAACGATTGCCCTTGTAAATAGAGAGAGTGTTGCCTTCCGATGGGCATTCTTTTCTTTTTGTGGATATTTATACTTTTAATATTTTTCTGATTATCTTAACATTAAGAGAAAGATTTTGACTACGAGTAAGGTATTAAAAAGAAAAAGAAAATGAGTCTTAATATTATCATGCGGCATAAATCTGAATTATACATTTATAATTTTTAAGAGGAGCCTTTCGCTATACAGTTTAGAATTTGCATTTTGTTCCTACGCTATATGCGCGCGCGCAGCTGGCTTTTATGTGAACATTTATATAGTTGTAGCAGGTCCCGTTAGAGGGCTCCGTAGCTTTGACAAAGGTTTCTTTAATAAATTTTTAATCATCTTTGATATATAAAAAAAATATATAATTTTTCTAAAATATAGAATACATTTTTATATGTACTGTTTTATGGAATGATATTAATTTAGAAATTTTTATTTTCCTCTATACAAAGTCAATATATTTTTAGAAATATTTTAGTAACCCATTTCAATTCCATTTTCTATCGTTCTGAGGTTTCATACCGTAGGGCTTTCATTCCTCGAACTTTCACATTTTGAAAAATCGTTTAAAATAAATTACAGTTTAATTTTCAGCAAATACATTGATCACCGAGGAAAAATTTTAAATTTTTAATAAGATTGATCATTCAGGATAATAGTTATTTTTGTTGACTAATTATTGATGGAAAAGATGACATTTATATTTTTAGGCTGGTATACAGAAAAAAATAAAGATTAAGGTTCTTGGAAGCCGTGGAAAATTCGGCTTCTCCTTATCATAATCGGATCTTCCGCATAACTTTGCTTCCATAAATTTCTCTCTTTTTTTTTTTTTTTTTTTTTTTTTTTTTTTTTTTTTTTTTTTTTTTTTTTTTTTTTTTTTTTTTTTTTTTTCATATCATTAGCGTTGTTATCTCTGGCTTACCTTCTCACCAGCTAATCCCGCCAGCTTCAACTCGTCAGCTGAGGCTAGCAGGCAGCCTATTCGAAAGTTGCCGCGACATCTCGCCATAATATAAAAAGCCAACTTTTAAAGACATTATTTTGATATTCTTGTTATTATATATTTTATCAACAACTTTTAAGAATCAGTAATTGAATTTATTAACTACACTATGAAGAACCTTTTTATTCAAATTTTTAAGCATTTAAATTTTGACTTGTAAGAAACTACTGATATGTTGTAGTTTTCATATTTATTTATCTAGCGATCGATGGCAACTCAACGGTTGGAGTCATTGGCTGTTTGAAATTTTTTTGGCTATAAGAAAATCTTTTCATGAATATCCTATAATAATTATCATATATGAATAAATTGTATATTTTTTTTTGCTTTAAGTATATAAATATACGATACAAGCACTCACAAATTTTTGGAACCTTTAATTTACATTTTGGCCGTTTTTTGGCTTTTGTTTTTTTGAAATAACATTTGTTTGTTTTCTACCCTACGAGAGCGATTGATTTTATCGGAATTTTTTTCGTCGTTAGGTCCAACACCAAATGGCGCCGGCACCGCCGATTTTCATAGATTTTAACGTTGTGTATTTCTAGAGAATCCTTGAATTCTTCAGCTTTATTGCTCAATTTTCCATCCTTTTGCATATTTAGCACTATCGTTTTTATTTTTAAATTATTTTTATTTTTATTCTTATTATTATTATTATTATTATTATTATTATTATTATTATTATTATTATTATTATTATTATTATTATTATTATTATTATTATTATTATTATTATTATTATTATTATTATTATTATTAGTAGTAGTAGTAGTAGTAGTAGTAGTAGTAGTAGTAGTAGTAGTAGTAGTAGTAGTAGTAGTGGTTTTTGATTTCTGATTTAAAGTGTTTTTAATTTTATTCATTGATATATTTATTTTGCACTAAGATGTTCTGCGTTGAATTTTTAAAGTAATTTTCCACTACTTGGATGGGGGAAAGGGGGTTGGAGATTCTTTTTGGATTAAAGGCCGCTTTGTTTTTCTTTTTACTGCGTGACCTAAATTTTTCAGGATGGTGGCGATGAGGTGGTGTTGCCGCCACATGTTCTTTATTTTTTTTTTTTTTTTTTTATTATTTTTTTTTTTTTTAAGCTGTAATTTTGAAGAGCTCATCAGCTATGTAAGTTAGTGTGTGGATATTAACACTCACAGCGATTTTGTGTAAACTTTGAGACACGGAGGGTGGCAATGCTGTGACAAGGTATTCATTCACTAAAGTCGGCTGCGTTTTGAGGAGAGTTTCGGCGTTTTCTTCTCCAATAAGTTTCCTTATTCGAGAGAGGAATTGACTTGGGAGTTCCCCTGTACGCAGGGTTTCTTGAAGGACATTTCGTATGTTTTGTTCTTTTGAGGTTGTGTAGGTTCTGTTTATTGTTTTTAACAGTTCTTTATAGGTGTTATTTTTGATTGGAGTTTTGATTGTGGCTAATAACTGAATTGGGAGCATTGGCGCTATTAATCTTAATTTTTCTTGGCCACTTTTTATTTTATGAAGTTTGAAGATATTTTTCACCGCTTTTATCCAAATTTGAACATCATTTTCAAGAAAATTTGGAAGTCTGATTGAATGCGCAAACTTGCTTTGTGTTTTGCGAGAAGAGGGTGGCGTGATTTTCAACTCAGCCTCTGATGACGAAACAGAT
>JABUQX010048390.1:55000-60000 GCA_015478945.1 Trachelipus rathkii
TTTTTATTTTTATTAAAAATTAAAATTAAGAGACAAACTTTTGATACGCTTCTCCAAATGTTTCAGTAAAATAATTAAGGCTCTGCGCGCGCATTAAAGAACATAGTCTATGCTGTTTCGTTCCGTGTGCTAATTATTATGTTTAATTCAGCCTACAGAAAGCTAGCGCTGACAGTTCATTGAATATTTTGTTTGTGCAATAATATGTTTGTGCATAAGTTATTCACATTTTTCTCTGAGTCAACTCATCGCTGGAAAATTTTAATGAGTAAATTAGAAATGTATGAAAATAAATAATCCGTCTCACTGAAAAGAGTTTCTGATACAAGATGGTCAGCAAGAGCAGACACTATCAGCTATAAAACTTGGATTTACCCATATAAAAGAGGCTGAAATGAAATTTGCAATGCAGAAGAGAACACATGACAGTGGGAGGCGATCACTTAAAAGAAAATGAACAAATATGAAACCGCCCTAATGACAGAGATTTGGAATACTATTTTGCAAAGAATAAATGCTAATTTATAAATCAGTAGAGTGACAACTATTCAAAGGATCTATCCCACTGGAGCCATTAGAAAATTTTATCAATAATTTCCGAGAAGAATATAAAACAGTTGAAAAAGAGACAACTGATTTATCAGGGCTATCATTTAATTAATGTGGAAGATGAACAAAATCGCAGACGACGAAAGAGAAACGTGTTTTTTGATGGAAACAAAGAAGTCGGACATTAATTCACAATTAGAGAAGATTTTAAAGAATTCCTGTATGTCATATGATAACACTAAGGCACAACTATCTCAAAGAGCTCAGAAGTATGAAGTTGTTCTAGATCTAGAGCCTTTGATTGGAAATTGTAAACAGGAGAAAGAATGAAAGAAAACGTTAAAAAAGTTGAAGGATGTTTATAAAAATGACATTGATGTTTGTACTTTGGAAGATGAATTGGACCATTTCTAAATATTTATAAAAGAAAACGAAGACACCATAAAAACCACACTAGACAATCCAAACATCTTAGATTTCTTGTGTGATAAGTGGTGTCAATAGATATCACATCTATCGAGTCGCCAAAGAAATGCTTGCACATTTCCGAATATTGAAAATATTGAGTTTAGTTATTTTTCTAACAATTCCTTATATCTAGTCCGAAGAAAGACTATTTTCTGCTTTAAAGAGAGTAAAAATTATTATTTAAGGAATACAATGGGAGAAGAAAGACTAAATAACTTGGCCATTTTGTATATAGAGAAGGAAATTTTAAAACGCATTAATACTGCCAAAATAATTGATATTTTTCAAAGAAATAGCAGCACAGAATTATATAAAAATATTTTTAAATAAATATTTAATGTGCGGTATGAAATTTTTCATTACTTTTCTTTTTTGTTGATCAAATTTATGAAAGTTTTCTTGCAACTTCTATTTCTAACTTGAGTTTGAGGGCGCCAAAATTTGTAACCGTTTGGGGCTTACCACCTTGACTTGAGCCACACACTAGCGGCACCTAACACACTTGTGGAGAGTAACTTAACTTCAACTAAACTCTAACCGAAAATGCTCTGCGCTCTTATATATATGTAAAATGAGGTGTAGTTCTTATGAGTTCTCACAGTATGGCTCAAGTGTCTCCATTCTCGTAATTAGCTTGTTTCAAGATGTTGAAATACCTACAACCACATCAGTTAAATCAATTTTTTTTACGAAAATGGTCCTCACGCTAAATTCGAAGCTGATATCCAATCAACATGTCCAATGTTATTTATGTACTTACAAATACATATAAAAAAGGGGGGCAGAAGATTCAATTTTTAAATCACATTTTTGTTTTTCAAATGCTAAACACAAAAATAAAAAGAAAAAAAATCGGGAAATTACCAGAAATGGAAAATTCCCAAACACTGTCTCTTTTCGAGATGTCCCGACAACACTCAAGCTGCCTTTTCTCAGACCAATTATCTTGAGCATTCCAAACCAACCCTCCTCCGGAGTTTTTACAAGATGCCACGGATTTCTCTTTGGTCGTGCAGTTGAGAACTGGAAGTCTGGTCCTCTTCCCCATCGTCTTCCAAATCAACGTTTTTTTTCCCTCTGGGCTATGTACACTAACTCTTTTCTTTTAGGGGACCGAAAACGGTCCTCCTTTGAACAAGAAAATTCGAAAGACGTCGGCACGACCAAAGGTCCTTATAAACCAAGGACCTTTCGACTGGGCTCAGTGTTTATGTGATTTTCTTTGGTCATCGTTCGTTTCTCTGTCACTAATCACTCTCCTGCTTGAGGTCAAGATAAATGCAGCCCCAAAACAAACTTTTCCTCGTTTTGAGTTTAATGACTGCAGTTCCTGTTTCCGAAGATTTGAAGTCGTTAACCTTTGTCGTTATATGACTTCAAGTTTACGCACAAGGAGGGTTAAGCGAAATTTCTTTGAGAGCGCTTGTTTAGCTTACCTACAAATTGGATACGAAATTTGGTATGGTCGGGGTTCTTCCAGCGATATATACTCATATATATATAATATTTATTAGTATATATATATATATATATATATATATATATATATATATATATATATAACTCATCTATTAATAGCCTGATATAAGCCTAGTAAGTATATATGACTTCCATAGACGTCATGATTACGAGTATATCAAAATATAATATACTATATATATATGATAATATATATATTATAATTATATATATATATACTTATTATATAATATATATCTATATTATATATATATAAGGCGTATATATATATATATATAGTATAGTATATATATAATTAGTATATATATATATATATATTATATATATATATATATATATATATATATATATCATCTGTGAATTTAAGCTATTGATCGCTTATATTTATTACTTTGGTTAAAGACCCTATGTTGCTCTTAGGTTATTTACGACAAGCACATATTTTAAAACCACTTTATAAATTTAAAAAACATTAAAATTTTAATGCAAGCTTTCGTCTTAATGACCTTTTTCAAGCAGAGACAATACGTAAATGATCTATTGATTTTTTTCTCTTTTGTGAATTCATCTGTTAGTAGGTTGATCTTCCAATAAACTTTTGTAGTAGGTGATATTTGCCATAATTTTGTTCTGAACTTTTTCTTTCGTATTCTGCAATCTCCAGGACACGCGATTGTAGTTGGGAGATTATATACACAAAGGCTTCTTGTAATTTTTCTTTTTATTGGTGTCCCATATATGTTTCTGATGGCTTGTCATGTTTGAATGTTATTTGGTGGTTTTGTGTTAGTCTATGAATGTGTGAGAGCAAGAATTTTTCCTGGTGTGTAATCAGATCGTGTTTGTGTTTGGTATTCTCCTGCGGTTAAAGTCTACTTTGTTTTTCGCCCATAATAGAATATTGCCACAATTGTCTGCAGGGTATTTTGTAAAGGCAGGGTTTTTTTTTTTAGTCTTATGATTTGGGGGTTTTAAATACTTTTTTAATTAGAATATTATTTTAGGGTATTAGTTGTATATGGTTTGGTATGATCTTTTTTTATGTTGTTAATGTTTATGTTTGGTGTCGGTATGTATGTTTTATGTGTATTGTGTTGAAAGGTATTTGTATCATAAAATTTTTTCTTTGCGTTTTTGTAAGCTTTGTAAATTATGTTGGTGGGATAGGTTTGAGTTTTTGAACAGGTGTCTTTATATAATATACTATATATATATATATATATATATATATATATATATATATATATATATATTATATATATATATATTGTTTTATAGTAATATATTATATATATAATATACTATATAATATAACTAATAACTTACATAAATATATATATATATAATTTAATTTCTATGTGCGAACTTTTAAAACCAGTTTCATAGAAGAGTAAAAAGATGCATTGCATTCTTAAATAATTGCAATTATTAACTCTTGAATCAAATTTTTATCGAAGAATTTTTTTTCCTTTCCTTTTTTCCTAATAACAGAATAGATTTTATTAAGGAATAAACATTTAATAAGTAATAAAAATAATGCCTTTATTTCTTTATGGCAATAGTAATACTTATGTTTTAGAGGCGAAACATTAACCCATGCATTTTTGTTCAATGATTGGTTGTAAGAAGTCTATTCATTACTACAGATTCAGGCTTGTTCAGCGCTGTTGGGAGATCATCTAGTAACAGCTCAAGCCCCCGAGATCAGGAAGAGACACTCATGCACAGAAGGAGAATTAATCTATCCCTGAAAACGGGAGTGTTCACTCCAGAACGTGATACTCTTTAGATGCTAAAAAACTTACGTAATCCTCCTCGCCAAACTTAGCATATTAAAAATTCGAGTATCCAAGATCATTAAATCATGTAAAGGCTTTTATTATTGGAGAAAATTGGGAAATATAACCTAAGAGGTAAGAAAGTTATTAACGAAGAAGTTATTATCTCGTTGGCCCATTACACCGCGATTTCGTTTCTGATAAAAAGGATTTTAAATCAACGAAACAGGTATTACGATTCTAAATCATGCATCTTGCCTTTATGCTATTATTGTATTTATTCACTCACTCACGACACAGCTGTAGTGTGTGTTACATCACACTATCATATATATATTATGGTATAGGTGGTATATTGCTATATGTTATATTGTATATGTTATTATAGTGATTATATAGTGGTAGTGTAGATGAGTTATGGTGGTAAATGATAGTAGTAGTTTTATGAGGTATATATTTATATGTGTATTAATATATGTATATTGTGTTTTATAGGTGTTGTTGTAGGGGTGAGTATGTATAGTATTTATAATAATATTAATATATATATTATATATATCTATATAATATATAATATATATATATATACTATAATATTATTATATATATTATATATATATATATATATATATATATATATATATATATACTATATAAATATATAATATATATGTATATATTATTATTATTAATTATTATTATTATTATTATATTATTATTATTATT
>JABUQX010048390.1:65000-67931 GCA_015478945.1 Trachelipus rathkii
ACAATTTTGCGCACACGAATATCTGCAACTTCGTGAAAAAGAAAAAAAAAAAAAAAAAAAAAAACAAAAAAAGTATCATACTATATATATAATATATATATATATATAATATATATATTATATATACTATATTATAATATATTATATATATATACACTATATATATATACTATACTATAGTATATTATTATATCATTGTATATCTACTTATTAAAAGAATTATGAACTAATATTAATATATACTAATGATTTTGTATCTTTCTTTTATATCTAGCTGTAACGGTTGGTTGGAGCTGTTAATCCCATTGGTTCGATCGTGCTTGTTCTCACTGGCCAATTTCATCGGAGGCACGAGCACAGCTGCTTATCGAGGTGCAAAACTCTCAGTCTCTCCATCAATCTCGCTAATTTTCTTTCAGCTAGACAATCGCTTGCAGGAGACTACTCTTCGACAAGCACAGCGGCGCTTTCATCACGAAAGTGCGCTCAACTCCTTGGTTTCTCCCTACTGACCAATCTTTCTGGCCTCTTGTCAAAAACATATCTACAACTTCTGTACAATCTGCCCTTTCCCTTCTCTTTATTCGATCGCATGGCTCCTGTTGCTCAACCCTTCTCCAAACTGAAAAGGCCAATCTTTCGGCCTCCTATTCCTCTAACTCAACCCTGCACGATTCTGCATTCTCCTCTCAACTTCTCCTCTCAGCGTGTCCTAATGTCTCCCTTGCCCTGCTGATTAATTTGGAATCGGCGTGCATGGGCTCCTTGAGATCTATGAACCGTTAGGCAAGGCGCGCCGTGGCCCGATGGCATCCCTGCCCCGACGTTTTCGAGGAGCTTGTGCTTCACCGAGCTGGCCCTCCCCTCGTTCACTATATTCTCTACTGTCTCAAATACCTAACCCTTTCCCCTCAGTGCTTTGGAAGCACGCACACGTCCAACCTTGATCTCCGAAAAAAGGAAGACCCGCTCTGATCTTCTAACTTCAGCCCATAGCTCTCACCTATATTCTATCCTAAGATCTTTTGAAACCCTTCTTAACTCTCACTTCTTAAGACCATCTTGGAAATCTCAATTCTCTCTTTCGATCGCCAGTACACGGCTTTCGGCCGTCTCGAGGTCTTTACTGGTGATATCCTTCTATTTAAACCGATTGTATGGCTCCTTCGCAATCTAGGAACTCACGGAGACCTTGCCCGTGGTGGAGCTTCGACAATATCCCAATAGCAATTCTGACCGGGTATGGCACGCGTCACTGCTCTCCAAAATCCCCTCCCCTCCTGGGTTTCCTCCTTCTCTTTCGCTACTTAATGGTCTAGCTTTCCTTTCAAGTTCGCTCATATCGCCTTGTGGTTGAATGCGAGCGACTTCTTCCTTCTTTCTTCTGTCAATAGTGGGTTCCTCAGGGTTCTGTCTTATCTCCTACTTTATTCTTACTCTTCATTAATGATTCTTCTCCCCTGCACATCTAACTCTATCACTCATATGCCGATGCACCTCGACCCTTCATTTCTTCAACTTCACTTTCAATTCTGCTCCATTCTTTTTACTTTCTACGATCTGCCTCTGTCTTAATCTTCCGACTTACTCATTCTCGCCTGCATCAGGACTAGAATTTCCACGATTGGGGTCGTCCCCAACCTTGTGAATATTCAATTCTTTAAAAACTCAATCTTCTACATTTCTCCTCTCCTAAGACCTTCTAACTTTTCCTATCTCTTTCGACGGCGGTTCTCTCGCCTCTCCTGTTGACAATATAAACATCCTTGGCCTTAACATAAACAAAAAAAAATGTCTTGGAACACCTCCAATCACAACGGTTGCTAGGCGGCTCAAAGAAAACTGGCGCAGTTCCCTGTTTAGACTCGCGCAGACATTTTTTTTCCTCTTCTTCAGCTTAACTCAGCTATCTAGGGCTCCTCATCCGCCCTCTGTAATGGCAGTACTGCGTTCTCAATCACTCTGCGGGGGGCGCTCTGGTTTCACCCGGCTCTTGGACAGGCGTCGAAGTCAAAAGCCAAAAGGCTTATAAACTGTTCTCTACTTTCAACAGTTCCTTTGACCCTCTATCTTTGCGGTGCGATGTTGGTGCTTTATCTTTTCTATAGGTACCGCACCGGCAGGTGTTCGAGGGAACTTACTACTCGCGTACCACCACCTTTTACGACGCCCTCGTAGCCCCAAGGGAGGTGCTGTGTCTGAAGCACCGAGTTTTTGTGTTGTTTAATCGTCAGCATAACTCCCAAGCTGGCTTCGTTGCGGGCTTCCCTTCTTTCCTGCCACATCTGTTCTGTGGAATTCTTCTTCCATTCTTCTGTGTTTCTGCTGAATTTAATCTCCGCTCACTTTAAAGCCTGCGTCTGTGCTCATCTAACGTAATTTACGCCTAGTGAGTGAACCTTAGCGTCGCAACACCCCCTCCCTGACTAGGGCTCTGCCCGTGAGTGGTGGTAAACTGAAAAAAAATATATATATATTACCTATACTACTATATATATATATTGTATATATATCTATATATATTATATACTTATATATATATATTATATACTATATATATCTATATATACTATATTATCATATATATAATATATATATATATATATATCTATAATATATTATTAATATATATATATATATATATAATATATATATATATCATATATATATATATATATAAATATATATATATATATATATATATATATACTAACTATATATATAATAAACATATACTATATATATATTATAATATATATACTATATATATATATATACTATACTATATATATATATACTACTATATATATACTATATACATATAACTATATAATATATATATATATATATATATATATATATACATATATATATATATATATATATATATATATGATTATATAATATTAATATATATATATATATATTATA
>JABUQX010048391.1:0-2500 GCA_015478945.1 Trachelipus rathkii
ATTTAATTCAATACAATGAAATCACAATTAATGCATTACAAATCGCTGTCTATATGATTGTCTTCTGTGTGCAGAATGTGGACAATCACGTTGAAGGCTCCAACAATAGTCTGCCATCATGTGTGTATCCCATCTTCCTTGGTATCTTTCTTCCATCACCTTGATATCTTGATGGAACCTCTCCCCTTGTTCCTCACTATAACATCCTAGATTATCTGGAAACCGATCTAAGTGACTATGTAGAAAGTGAACTTTTATGCTCATATTAGCATTCAAATTTTTGAAGTCTGAAAGTATTTTCTGTACGAGTTCTACATAGTTGGCAGATTTATGGTTGCCCAAAAAAAGTTCTGAACAACCAAGACAAAATTTTCCAGGCAGATGCTTCAATATCAGTCATGGAATTTATGAAATTGTCATCCTTGATGATTTGGCGAATTTGAGGGCCGCTAAAGATTCTAGCTTTGAGTTTCTCCATACTCAACCCTGGAAAAAATATGCAAATATATTTGAAACATTCACCATCTTTGTCTAGGGCCCTAACAAATTGCTTCATCAGTCCTAGTTTGATGTGGAGTGGTGGGAAAATATTTTTCCCCTGTCAACCAGTGGTTCGTTAATGATATTTGATACACCTACAGTCATATTTTCCCTAGCAGGCCATAAAACTTTTTCCCAGTGGTCTTCTTTAGCCCTACTATCCCACAAGCATATGAAACAAGGGTACTTAGTATATCCGCTTTGCTGCCCAAGTAAGATGTTGACCATCTTCAAATCAACGCATATAGACCACTGGTGTTCATTATATCTAAGCTTCTGCAAGATCATTCTTATATTTTCATATTCCTCTTTCAGTTTTGTTGAGTGACCTATTGGAATCGATGCATAACTATTGCCATTGTTCAATAAAACACACTTCAAGCTTCTCGTTGAACTATCCATAAACAATCGCCAATCTTCTGGTCGGTATTTAGGTAACCCATTTGGAGTAGGAGTCCAGGGATGTTCCTACAGTATACTAGGTCTTCTTCTTCAATGAAATATGGAAGAAGTACTACCTCTTTTGTCCGAAAAAAAGTTATTTTACATTTGGCCTTGAGACAGTTCTTTTCACTTAGTCTAGATGCTAAAAGCTCAGAATCTTGCTTGGAGAGACTTAACTCTCGTACTAAATCATTGATCTCTTCCTGGGAGAACTTGCTGTGTAGAAGTACTTTCTTCATATTCACTACTACCACTATCTGCACGTGTGCACACCAAATCCTGGATATCTTCTTCATCAGACAATGCTAGGTCTGGGAGTGTAGTGAACACTGGAATGGGGAAATCGTCGGAGTGTGGTACAGGTCGCCTTTGCTGATTCCAAATCCGGATACTCAAATTTACGTTTCTTGTAACGATTGATACCTTTCACATTAACCAAACAAAAATAACAGTCACTGTGGTGATTCTTTGGCTCCCGCCATACCATAGGCACACCAAATTTTCACTGACGTAGATTTTCGACACACTTTTTACAGACCATATGGGGAGCCCAAGACTTATCTTGGTCTCCGAGTTTCATTCCAAAGTATGCCAGATATGCTTGCTTCACAAAGTTAGTAATATTTCTTCTTTGGTTCTCCTGGCAATATTCACCACAGATGTAGCAGAATACATTGGGGTTATTCAAACAGGCTCTTCGTGAAGTACTCATAGTGTTCTGAAAATAGAAAAAAATAAAGTATATATAAAGGTAAGCCCCTTAAAAAGAAATAAAACGATATTACTGTAAAATATGCATTAAAAAAGATATTTGTATAAGAGTATATCTGGAACACCCTGTATCTCAAGAACTAAAGCCAATCTTTGAAAAACTGGGTGTCATTCGGAAATCAGCACAATCTCGATATACTATAAAAAGATAAATATCCTTGAAAAAAAAATTTTTTTTTGTTGGCCAGTGTAATTACACACGTGATTTAATAAATAAATACAAAAAATAATTTTCACCATAAGAAAAACCTTTAAAATAAAACAAATACAATTTAAACACCAAAATATTACACCGATATTAATACACAGGTATGACACTTTGAGGTAACAGGTATACTATTCTTATTTGCAGACGACATATATCAACCGTAAATTTTTATTTCAGACGAAATAATATAATGTGCCATATATATATATATATATATATATATATATATATATATATATATATAGATATATATATATATATATATATATATATATATATATATATATATATATATATATATATATATATATATATATATTTATATATATATATATATATTTATTTATATAGTTATATATTTATGTATATCAAAATAAATATATATATATATATATATATATATATATATATATATATATATATATATATATATATATATATATATATATATATATATATATATATATATATATATATATATATATATAACCACCAACACTTCTATCGCTCATGAGAATTGCAGGACAAAAGTTTCTC
>JABUQX010048391.1:7500-15000 GCA_015478945.1 Trachelipus rathkii
ATATATATATATATATATATATATATATATATATATATATATATATATATATATATATATATTGATTATAATATATGAAATTATAACCGAATTATAATATATCGAAATTTCGATATATCGAATATCGATATTTTTCTGGCGATAATATCGAAGGCGATATGATATTTTTTAAAATATCGATATATCGATTTATCGATATTTTTTAGATATCGGGCATCCCTAATACTATCTCTTCTGAATTCGTCTAAAGATGCAACTTTGTTAAGGGGAGACTTCATAACTAGACCCCCTCCTTTTTCAAAATTTTCACATTTTTTTTTTTATTATCTAAATTAGTAGAAAAATTCCTCCTGAACATCATGGTGTAATTATTTTTTTAAAATTCTAAATAGTTTTTTAGATACAGAAATTTATTTAGAGAGGTGTCGAACTAAAAAATTTCAATTCCAGTCAAAATTGCAATTCCAGGTTTAGGATCAAAAAATGTTTTATTTATAATTATAGAAAATCTAATTTTTTTCATATTCTCAACCTCTAGCTCATTCTTCGGATTTTACTCAGTCAAATAAATGGAGCCGGAGCCGGAGGAGCCGGAGCCGGAGCCGGAGCCGGAGCCGGAGCCGGAGCCGGAGCCTGGGTATATTTTTTTTCATGAAATAATTTTTTTAGATGAAAAATTTATTGGCAGAAGAGAGCAATTTTCAAATAGTACAGAATATTTAGTCGGATCCGGATCCGAAGTCAGAGCCGGAGTCGATGTCGGAGCCGGAGCCGGAGCCGGAGCCGGAGCCGAAGCCGAAGCCGAAGCCGGAGCCGGAGCCGGAGCCGGAGCCGGAGCCGGAGCCGGAGCTGGAGCCGGAGCTGGAGCCGGAGTATGATTTTTTTCGAAGAATATTTTTTTTAGATCTGCTGAACAATTTTCAAATAGTGCAGAAACCTTAGTCGAGTCCGGAGCTGCCGAAGTTGGAGCTGAGCCGGAGCCGGAGCCGCCGGAGCCGGAGCCGGAGCCGGAGCCGGATCCTGGGTATGATTTTTTTCTAAAAATATATTTTTAGGTGAAAAATTTAATGCCAGAAGACGTACTGAACAATTTTCAAATAGTACAGAAACCTTAGTCAGATCCGGAGCCGGAGCCGGAGCTGGAGTCGAAGTGGGAACTCAAGTCAGAGCCGGTGCCGTAGTTTGATTTTTTTACAGAAAATATTTTTTAGGTGAAAATTTATTGCCAGAAGAAGCGCTGAACAATTTTCAAATAATGCAGAAACCTTTAGTTGGATCCGGATCCGAGCGAGAGCCGATCTGAGTTCAACCTCGGGAAAAGTTTAAGAATTTTTTTTTAAATGAAATATTTGTTGCCAGAAGACGTGCTGAACAATTTTTAAATAGTGCAGAATCCTTAGTCGGATCCGGATTCGGATCCGAGAGTCGGAGCCAGAGTCGAAGTCGGAGCCAGAGTCAGAGCCGGCGCAATAGTATAATTTTTTTTAGAAGAATATTTTTTTAGATGAAAAATTTATTGCCAGAAGTCGTGCTAAATAATTTTCAAATAGTGCAGAAACCTTAGTCAGATCCGGAGCCGAAGGTGAAGTTGGAGCCGGAGCCGGAGCCGGAGCCGGAGCCGGAGCCGGAACCGGAACCTGGGTATGAATATTTTTCAAAAAATATTTTTTAGGTGAAAAATTTAATGCCAGAAGACGCACTGAACAATTTTCAAATAGTGCAGAAACCTTAGTCCGGATCCGGATCCGGATCCGATTAAGGATGGATCCTGGGTATAAATTTTTTTCAAGAAATAATTTTCTTAGATGAAAAATTTATTGCCAGAAGACTTGCTGAACAATTTTCAAATAGTGCAGAATCCTTAATCGGATCCGGATTTGGAGCCGGATGGAGCCGGAGCCGGAGCCGGAGCCGGAGCCGGAGCCGGATTCAAAGTCGGAGATGGAGATGGAGTCGGAGCCAGAGTATGATTTTTTCTAAAAATATTTTTTTTAGGTGAAAATTTTATTGATAGAAGACGTGCTGAACAATTTTCAAATAGTTCAGAAACCTTAGTCGGATCCGGATCCGGATTCGGAGCCGGATCCTAGGTATGAATTTTTTAAAAAATTTTTTTTATGAAAACTTTATTGCCAGAAGACGTACTGAATAATTTTCAAATAGTTCAGATCAGGACCGAAAGTGAAGTCGGAGCTGGAGTAGGAGCCGGAGCTGGAGTCAGAGCCGGAGCCTGGGTATGAATTTTTTTCAAAAAATATTTTTTTAAGTGAAAAATTTAATGCCAGAAAACGTACTGAACAAATTTCAAAAAGTGCAGAAACCTTAGTCGGGTCCGGATCCGGATCCAGATTCGGAGCCTTATCTTTGGTATAAATTTTTTCAAGAGATAATTTTCTTAGATGAATAATTTATTCCAGAAGACTTGCTGAACAATTTTCAAATAGTGCAGAATCCTTAATCGGATCCGGATTCGGAGTCGGAGCGGAGTCGAAGTCGGAGCCGTAGTATGATTTTTTTCGAAAAATATTTTTTTTTGTGAAAAATTTATTGATAGAAGAAGTGCTGAACAATTTTCAAATAGTGCAGAAACCTTAGTCAGATCCGAAGCCGGAGCCGGATCCTGGGTATTAATTTCTTTAAAAAAATTTTTTTTTAGGCGAAAAATGTATTGCCAGAAGACGTGTTGAACAATTTCAATTAGAAAAAAAAACTTTATCTGATCCGGGGGGGCGGGTGGGGGGCCAACCCCGAGCCGAACCCGGAGCCGGGTCCTGGGTATGAAATTTTAAGAAATATTTTTTTAGGTGAAAATTTAGTGAAAGAAGATGCTGAACAATTTTCAAATAGTGCAGGAACCTTTGATGGATCCGGATCCGGAGCAGGATCCGGAGTCGGATCCGAAGCCGGATCTTGCTTGTAAATATTTTTCAAGAAATATTTTATTTAGACTAATATTTTATTTAGACTAATTTTATAATAGTTCAAAAACCTTAGTCGGATCCGGAGTCGGAACCGGAGCCGGAGTTAGAGCCGGATCCTGTTTATAATTTTTTTCAAGAAATATTTTTTTAGATGAAAAATGTTCAAATAGTGCAGAAACCTTAGTTGGATCCGGATCCGGAGTCGGAAACGGAGCCGGATTCTGGGTATAATTTTGTTCCTATAAATATTTTTTTGGTGAAAAGTTTATTGCCAGAAGACGTGCTAAACAATTTTCAAATAGTGCAGAAACCTTAGTCGGATCCAGCGCCGGATCTGGAGCCGCAGCCGGAGTATGAAACGGAACCAGATTCTTTGCATAAATTTTTTCAAAAAATATTTTTGTACGTGAAAAATTTATTGCCAGAAAGTACTGCACAATTCTCAAACAGTGCAGAAACTATAGTCGGAGTTGGAGCCGGAGCCGGAGCCGGAGAAAAGTAATTATTATTTTTCTTTTGGATTGTAAAAGAAATATATCAAAGGCTTGAATTGATTCAATTGAAAAAGAATATATATATATATATATATATATATATATATATATATAAAGAAGAGAGATTGGGGTGGTGGAGATAGATAGGTAGATATATATATATATATATATATATATATATAAAGAGTATTTGTATATATATATCGTATATATACATAAAAATATATATATATATATATATATTATAAAAAAAAAAAAATATATATATAAATATATATATATATAAATTTAAAAATAGTTAAATATATATATATATATATATATATATATATATATATATATATATATATATATATATATATATATATATATATGGATTGGGTTATGAAAGAATCAGAGGTGGGGTGAGGTAGCAAGGGATGGTGTTAGAGTAATGGAGAATGAAAGAGAGTGGAGGGTGCCCTACCTATTATATGCGGAAGTTTAGTGTGGCGAATCTGAAATAGCTTTGAGGGGATTAGTAGAGAGAGATTTGGCAGGTGTGTAAAAGGAGGGGTTTGAAAGTAAACGTAGAATAGAGTAAGGTTATGGTTTTGAGTGAGGATAGTTCTCTGTGTAAAGTTATGTTAGATGGTGAGCAGCTGGAACAAATGTCTGAGTTCAAATATTTAGGATATATGGTGGATGAAAAGGGAACGGATGATGCAGAGTGAAGTAGAATAGTTGTGAATGGAAGGAAGATAATGGAATTAAATCCTTAGTGAATGCAAAGGAATAAGTCTTGAGTAAAGAATTCACGACGTTATGCTATTACCCAGTTAATGTAGAGGGAGACTATGGTCTGGAATAAGAGGTACAGATATAAAGTATAGATATAGAACTTCTGCTGGGGCTACATGGCATTTTGATGGGTTGCTCCTGGGTTACAGGAGCAACCAACCAAAGTCAAGCCACGCTGACATGGGCACAAGATGCTTGTTGCGATAAATTTGCAATAATAAGACGATGAAAAATTTCATTCGCGCCAGGACTCGAACCATCGACAACAGCGTCTCCGTTAGACAATGTACAGGAGGCTCTACCACTAGTCCGATCTGCCACTCCAGAAAAAGAAGGTATCTCGGAACAGTTTTCAAGTCTCCTGCTTCGATATCACTGTTTTGAAACGGTACTTATTTAAATCCATAGAAGGGTGCTTTTAACCCCCCTACTGGGTCTACACAGCATTCTGCTAGTTTGCTCCCGTGTTACAGAAGCAACCAACCAAAGTCAGGCCACGCCGACATGGGCACAACATGCTTGTTGCATAACAATAATAAGCACGAAAAATTTTCACTCACGCCAGGATTCGAACCGTCAACAACAGCGTCACCGTTAGACAAATGTACAGGAAGTTCCACCACTAGTCCGATCCGGACACCACAAAAATAAGGTATCTCTTTTACAGTTTTCAAGTTTACTGTCGATATCACTCGCTTTGAAACTCGATACTTATTTAAATCCATAGAAGGGTGGTTGGAACCTCTGCTGGGGCTACACGGCATTCTTCTGGGGTGCTCCTGGGTTACAGGAGCAACCGACCAAAGTCAAATAACGCCGACATGGGCACAACATGTTTGTTGCGACAAATTTGCAATAATAAGACGAAAAAAAATCACTCGCGCCAGGACTCGAACCATCGACAACAGCGTCGCTGTTAGACAATGTACAGGAGGCTCTACCACTATTGCGATCCGCCTCCCCAGAAAAAGAAGCATCTAGGAAGTTTTCAAATTTCTTGCTTCGATATCACTCCTTTGAAACTCGATATTTATTCAAATCCATAGAAGGGTGGTTGGAACCCCTGCTGGGGCTAAACGGCATTCTGCTAGTTTGCTCCCGTGTCACAGGAGCAACCAACCAAAGTCAGACCACGTCGATATGGGCACAACATGCTTGTTGCGACAAATTTGCATTAATAAGACGAAGAAAAATTTCACTCGCACCAGGATTCGAACCATCGACAACAGCGTCACTGCTAGACAATGTACAAGAGGTTAAACCACTAGTCAGATCCGACACCCCAGAAAAAAAGGTATTTCGTTACAGTTTTTAAGTTTCCTGCTTCGATTTCACTGCTTTGAAACTCGATACTTATTAAAATCCACAGAAGGATGGTTGGAACCCCTTCTGGGGCTACACGGCATTCTTCAGGGGTGCTCATGGGTAACAGGACCAACCGACCAAGGTCAAGGAACGCCAACAGGCGCACAACATGCTTCTTACGACAAATTTGCAATAAGACGAAAAAATTCGCTCGCGCCAGGACTCGAACTATCGACAACAGCGTCGCCGTTAGACAATATATAGGAGGCTCTACCACTAGTCCGATCCGCCTTCCTAGAAAAAGAACGCATCTCGAAAGTTTTCAAATCTCCCTTCGACATCACAGCTTTGAAACTCGACACTTACTTAAATTCACAGAAGGGTGGTTGGAACCCCTGCTGGGGCTACACGGCATTTTTCAGGGGTGCTCATGGGTTACAGGAGCAGCCGACCAAAGTCAAGGATCGCCGACATGCGCACAAGATGTTGTTGGCGACAAATTTGCACAATAAGACGAACAAATTTCACTCACGACAGGGGATTCCCGGGAACATCGACAAGCGTCGCCGTTAGACAATGTAGACGTGGCTCTACCACTAGTCCGATCCACCTCCTCAGAAAAAGAAGGCATCTCGAAAGTTTTCAAATCTCCTTCTTCGATATCACTGCTTTGAAACTCGAAACTTATTTAAATCCACAGAAGGATGGTTGGAACCCCTGATGGGGCTACACGGCATTCTTCAGGGGTGTTCATGTGTTACAGGAGCAACCGACCAAAGTCAAGGAACGCCGACATGGGCACAATATGCTTGTTGCGACAAATTTGCAATAATAAGACGAAAAAAATTCACTCGCGCCAGGACTCGAACCATCGACAACAGCGTCGCCGTTAGACAATGTACAGAAGGCTCTACCACTAGTCCGATGCGCCTCCCCAAAAAAGAAGGCATCTCGGAAGATTTCAAATCTCCTGCTTCGATATCACTGCTTTGAAACTCGCTACATATATAAATTCACAGAAGGGTGGTTGGAACCCCCTCTGGGGCTACACGGCATTTTTCAGGGGTGCTCATGGGTTACAGGAGCAGCCGACCAAAGTCAAGGATCGCCGACATGCGCACAACATGCTCGTTGCGAGAAATTTGCAATAATAAGACGAAAAAAAATTCACTCGCGCCAGGACACGAACCATCGACAAGAGCGTCGCCGTTAGACAATGTACAGGAGGCTTTACTACTAGTCCGATCCGCCTCTCCAAAAAAGAAGACATCTCGGAACAGTTTTCAAGTCACCTGCTTCGACATCACTGCTTTGAAACTCTGTACTTATTTAAATCAATAGAAGGTTGCTTGAGCATATATATATATATATTATATATATATATATATATTATTATTATTATATATATTATTATATTATTATTATTATTTAAAGTATTTTTATTATTATATATATATATATATATAGTTATATATATTAAATATATATATATATATATATATATATATATATATATATATATATATATATATATATATATATATATATATATATATATATATATATATATATATATATTATATATATATATGTTTGTTATTATATATTATTATTATATATATATATATATATATATATATTATTGAAGAAGTAGAAACTGTACTTATTTAAATCAATAGAAGGTTGCTTGGAACCTATATATATATATATATATATATGAGAATAAAGTTTTTTTTTGCCGTCTAAAAAATGAAAAATTTTCCAAATGTTTATTTGTGTTTTTCTAGCATTTCATTTTTTCCTTACATGAGATATAAAAAAAATTCATTAAAAAAAACGAACAGATTTTTTTTCTCCAAATTTGGTACCAAGCTCACATATAAACGTGTAAACAAACTGACGTTTATATTAAATGGTTTGGTAGAACGTAAGGTGGTGTCAGCCATGGTTGACTATTTCTTGTTCAAAATTTTAGCACTTTGAGAGATTGTGCATCTTTT